>JAAAKG020136504.1:0-13179 GCA_010014905.2 Druon quercuslanigerum
ATCAATCGAAAAATCGATCGTCTGCTCCAGTAGTTTCAATTTGCGAAAATGTGCTAATCTTCCATGTGGTATTTGGACAAAATAGTATGTGCAACTCGTGGAGAATGGTCGATAGTAAATGAGCATTCGTTTGACGCGCGAGCGAGACAATCGTCTCTTTTGGTGGTGCGAAGTGATTGGATTCTTGTTTTTAAAGGAGTTTGCATAAAAAATGTTCCACCGAAATATCTGAAATCTTACTTGTATGGTTGTGCCAAATAACAGCTGTAAATATTTGAAGAGTTCACGTATTTCTGATTGTTTTAGGAAATTATTAATAATTTACCTGCAAATTTAAAATTAAACTTGAATTTTCGTAAATAAACGAAAAACAGATTAAGGCTCTGAAAGGTCGAGCAGATGATACATTCAGTGAAGTAAAAGTTATGTTTAATACATAGAATTTAAAATGAAAAATGAAAACGGGCTGAGTTCAATTATGACACGGCGAGGTCCAAATACAACTTCACACAAAATACGCAAACACACCCATAAAAGGTCAGAAAATGAAAGACGTGGTCAGCATTTCCTGCTTCATCCATGAATATTTTCAAATCTTCAAAGTGTATCGGAGCTTAAGGCTATTGTTAAGAAGAACGCTTGTGTCTATTATTCTCGCTTGTTGAGCACGTTTCTAACTAGCAAAGATATGGCCAATTGAGTACGACTTTTTGGTCAGTCAGGATAGTTCTGTCTCAGTAAAGGAGATGGTGTTCTTTCTCTAATACCATATCTAGGGTATATTGATAATCAGGCTAAATCCCTTTGGTAAGACAGTATTTCAGAACATTTGGTTGGTGAATGATTCCAGCAACATCATTATGTCTGCGCGTGTATTCTTGCAAAGAAAGCATTGTACAACTATCAATGATGTGCTCGACGTTCTCTTTGCGATAACAACAAAGAAGGCATTTTTTCAATCAGTTCAGTATTTTAAAGCATTACTATCTCTGCAAGAAAGATCTAACGTTTGTGGAGTGTTATTTGTGCAGCTTTTTAACTAGCAATTGAGCAGCTAGTTGTACAGCGTTAAGATGTCCGATGTTCTGGAAATCAACAGCTGCAGGTTTTTAGGGGTTACACATGTCAATTCTAGAGATGTATTCGCAGAGTCAGATACCAGTCCTTCTTTGGAAATATTATTGTAATTGCGTGATGCATTCGGTGCTTAGACATTATCATACTGATGATTATTTGAGGCCTTTCAATGTCAGTCATGGACTAGGTGATTAAACCAAAGCCTTTGTAATCTTTTTCGCAAAAAGGCAGGACGCCAGAATCAGATTAAGGCGACTAGAAGAATCATTGTCAAGCACATTTTTGATAGAAAATCTTAGCGGACACCTCGCCTGCAATATGCCAAGGTACCTGTACGATTCTTTATCAGTCATCGCTTCAATGAGAGCACGGTCTTCTAGTATCAGTGAAAAATTTATTTCTCCGTTGGACAAAAGCAGCGTTCTGTATTTGTCAAAACCCAGACACATCCTAATGTCACAGGTAGACTTCAACGTAATTTTAAGAGGCTGTTAAGTTTTGAATGCAACCTTGCATAAACCTTAATGTCGCCCATGTAACGAAGGGCTCAAGAAAGGACGGAGATTAGAGCCTCCGGATATTTATACCAGACGCTGCACCTCATTCACACTAGTTGATATAGCGCTTTGGAGTTCTTTCCGTGAATAGCTTTTTGTGTCCATTGCGTTTGTAATTCCTCCATGGTTTCTACCCTGATGTGGTCTACAGTTTCAAAAGAGTTTTCAATCAATTTGTTTTTGATAGCAATTTTTCTTCACAAAAGAGGCACAAAGTTACTATTTCTCTTAAGTTTTCCACTTGTCGAATCCACTATCCAATACCATTCACAATCAAATTATATTGGATTGGAATATATTTATTCGATTAGACTAGATAAGATTGCGAATGTTATTGGATTATGAACTCTACATTTGATTTAATTGTATATTATATTAACCTTTAAATAAAAGCGTTGGTTGGATTTCATTGTGGACGGGAACGGATCTAATCTAATTCTAGTTTGATGTAAAAACCGACTATTTCGGTTTCTTTATACTTTATTATTAGACTGATCTGATTAGATTTCGCTTTGGCATTCGTTTTCAGGAACAAAAAAAAGCTCGAGTTTAATCATTAGCGTTTTTTGATCAAATCGCTTGTTCTAACAACAACAAAAAAACGCTAAAAATTAGAAATTAAATTTGGGTACAATTTAAACAAAAGCTCTAACAATGGCTCTAAAATTGTAATCAATTATTGTCCAGGGGGAAAAGTCGGATATTAGCCTGAGTTCACGACCGGCGCAGTACAGAGACAGTTGCAATACACAATAAATACCAGTAATGGCCGTTAGTACTGTGCCAACCATCGGCATGGTACTGGTTTACAACTGGCTCAGTATTGACTGTCATTACTGGTAGAGAAGCGACGCGAGAATTCCGCCAACGGTTGGCGCCACACAGGTGTACAACTGGTATAGTACCTACCGTCACCACTGGTGAAGTACCGACGCAGGAGTTCAACCAACGGTTGGTATCATACTGATTTACTACTGGCTTAGGAGTAATATGCATTAATGGTAAAATACTAGCACTGGCTTATTGCCAGCGATTGACGTAGTAATGGCTACATACCAACATCAAATTCTGATTGACAACCGACATAAGAGTTCAACCAGTGGTGGGCGTGGATCCTATATAGGCGTACTTTTCTATTCGCAACTCCTGGCGACCTAATTTTGCGTCTAAAATATTGTTGTGTTTAGAGTCAATTTTTCCAAATCAAAAATTAAAAAATAAACTTTAACTGTTCATTTCTCATTATTATCTTCCTTCTGAGTTTCCACTTATTAATCGACTTGTTCGATTTCGCACCTTTAACTGGCAACGAATTATTTCAGATTTTGCAATCTACATGTTTCTGTGATTTGATGAAACAAGCTTTCTCTGAGATAAGCAAGTAATAAAACTATTTGTTGTGAACATTATGGTAAACTTGTATTTCGAATTAGGAAACATAGAAACCTCTTATAGTTTGTATTTATTGATATTCGCTAAAAAAAACTTGTTCTGCTTAAGAAATTTTGTTTTTCTTATTTTAAATATATACAAATTGCTTCTGTAAATTTAATTCAAAATAGTATAATTTTTAATTGCCTTGTTTCGAAGTTGTAATATAAATCAAATTTCGAAGTTCTTTCGATGAACTTTCTCCTTACATGGTTATAATTTGAAGTTTTATAGCATAGAACACACTCTTTAATTCGAAAATATTTATTTTCGTTTATGATTGTATTTTTATATTGTTTTCCTTGTACAGAAATCGTTTTGCAAAAATTTGACTGATATTAGACTGATAACACTGATATCTTTCAATATTATGGGTTTTACGTATAAGCTTACTTGAAAGTTCTAAGTTTACTGGTGGATGTGAGGAATGACGATTTCTTCCCGTCGATGACGACGCGACTACGACGACGACCGCAACGTTCCCGTGTCGCCTTGTCTTCGTGGTAATTTATTATATTTATGGACAAGTGTCTCAGGTTGGTCCTCTTCAACGAAAACGGTGTGGTTCTCGGACAGTAATGGTACGTCGGTTAGCGTTTGCAGATAATAAGGTTGTCATGGTAAAGTCAATCGAACACTTGCAAAGAATCTTGGTATCAAGAATACTATTTTTTATTTAGGACATAAAAGGAACTGAAATACAGATTTATTTTCTATTGGGTTCAGTTAGAGAATTTGTTGCAAATTTGTAGAAACATTCAAAATGCAGATCATGTGATATGCTTAGCTGACTTGAGCGTGTATGGCGTTTTGGTTCATTTCTCCTTAAATGTTTAATTACGACGAGTAGTACCAAAAACTTCATTATAAGATTTAACCTCGTAGGTGTGTATGTTTAGTGTCATCTGGTGCCAATGTATATTAAACATTCTCACAATTTGATTCACAGTATGGAAATGCATTCCAAGGATGTAACCATGGACGTTTACTGCTACAGGCGTATCTGTCGCTCCGATACGATACAACTGTCTAGGCGTTCTATTTGGTTTTTCCCATAGCAGAAAATGCTCCCTGGGAAAACGGAATATTGTTCGATATAAATGACACGGCGCAGGTCCGGCAGATGCAGATGCAAATGTGGCATTAGGTATTGGAGTAAGATAATATAATATGGAACCAGGTAAACCACCATCTGTATCTATGCCAGCAAGTTCTTCTTCATCATCAGAATCTTCTTCTTCATCTTCTCTACGAGGTCGAATGTTATTGGCCTGCGAACTTAATTCTGCGAAAGATAAGGAACTGCTTGAATTTTAATATGTGAAACATATTTTAATAGGAACTAAACATGTGCGATTAATATTCTAAAGCAGTCGAAAATATAGAATAGGTGTCTTAAATGTTGCGTGGGCTTACACAAATTGTGTAGTCCGAAGCAAAAAAGTGGAATAAGGCAAATGATTGGTTCCGTTAGGGAGATTGAAACAACTCCTGCACATACTGTACATCCTGTACATACATCGTTAAATTTAATATTTAATCTGAAGGCAAATTCACTCGAGGGAGCAATGCGACTTTTTCAAGAAATACTCTTTTTGTTAAAGTGCCCATAAGCCTTATAATGAATTACAATAAAAGCTCTATCTGTGCTGTGTAGTAGATTTACTACACATCACAAAATAAAAATTAAACCTCCCAACCCCGATTTTCTAGTAAGGACCGACAGTTTCCATAATTTCAGCACTCCTCGTCTCTTGGCAACGCGTAGATTTAAATATTTTTATCAATATCCCCCCCCTCCCTTTCATTTGAAGTGCTGTGAGCCTCTCAATCTATAAGGATTAGGAGTAGAAATTCGCGAAGATCATCCCTTATTGAGTCATGGACTCTGGTCGGTCTTCACCTCCCTTTCGGAGAGGCTTCTACTGTCTGGTGAACTTCACTTCGAATTCTCTGGTTTCCGCTGCCTACTTATTTTGTTGGGTTGATCTTCCAAGATCTTAGTCTTGTTCCAGTGAGGAAGGCTCAATATTACTGCACCTATCGTTATAGGTCGGTAGGTTTTCTGTATTATAATATTTAAAGTTGGTTATTCTTGAAAAAGGGAAGAAAGAGCATTTCTGGCCAAGTGTTCCTTTTTGTTTCTCTATTGGAGTCCCTGGAATCCACTTTACATCTGCGGTTTAAAGCAAGGACTTCCGTTCTCCAAACAGAGACCAGCGCTTGAACCACACTCGCCAAGTCTTGTTTCGTATGTCACGAAACACCTCCTCTTGTGTACAGAGAGAAGAGAACTTCTCCTCTGCGGAAACGGATTGGTCATGCGAGGAAAGAGGACAACTTTTAAAGAAGAAGGTAAGACGACAGGGCAGGCCAATGAGCACCGATGATCAACGGCGATCTCTCTCTCTCTCTCTCTCTCTTATCCTTCTTAAATACGAGTCTACAGTTCACGCGCAGTCAGCTTGTTCTCCGTTAATTAATTTTAATCGAAAAGCGTCGCTCGGCTAGAGAATTTTCTCTCACATTTCGGACATTCGATTATTGTATGTTGAAAGTGTCGGTTCGTATAAAAAGTGGTTACAGTTTTTTTTTTTGCTTAATTCTGTAAGTCCAGTGTCCTGAGTCTACAGAATCCTTACTTGGGCTGTTGTGGCCTACTCTAAAGGTGGGAGCTTTTTTCTTTTACGGTTCAGCCAAGCCTTTTTTTGTTATGTTTGTCCTACTTGTTTAACTCTCCTTGGCTCAAACGCATTACATGTTATTTAAATTGAAAATTTAGTGCCCTGTTATTATTATGTTCCATTGTTAATTTTATTACCATATTCCGGAGTGCCGAACCGCTAACATCAAAAATGTCTAAAGACCCTTTATTGTAGTTTTAGTTATGGATACCCAATTTAATGATTTTAAACCGCTGAATTATGTTCTACACCTACAGATCACATATTTATGTTACTTTGGCCCTGATTATCTTAATTCCCCTGTTGCAATGTTCATTTTTTTAACTGTTATATCAAGGTTTTATATTAATGATCCCTAATTTAATAATTTTAAAGACTCACCCCACACCCTCACTATTTGTGTAATATTTATCGACCCGTATTTTGATATTGTTATCTACTGTTATTTTAATTTATTGTTACTATACAATTTTGCTCGTTGTTCATTTTCTTTGGTTAATATTTTGTTGAATTCCTTTTGTTATTTTCTATTTCAGTTATTGTATTGTATTATTATCTATTATCAGTTTTTTTGATATTTTATTTCGGATTTTCGAATAAACCTTTGTTATTCTATTTCAAATCGTTTGAGCTGCATTAATTAATGTACCCCCTCCCCCTATTTACTGTTATCTAGCCCTAATTTGAATTCATTTCCTGTCTTTTGCTTTAGTTGATTTGATTTATTTTGTGATTTTATTACTGGTTTGTTGAAAATGACCAGGGCCATTGTTTATTGGGTTTATTTTCCGTTATTTTGTTCTTTACCTGGTCGTGTTCAACAAATCTCCTTAATTGTCCCAAGAAAATACTGGCCCTCAAAAATTTGTTTATGTTTCATTTATTTGTTTAATTTTCCTTATTCGTAACTTTGAGAGACCTAAATTTCCATTTTTTTTTAGTACGGGTCTTTTTGACCCATTAAAAAAAAGTACACGTCACAAAGGAAAATGGTTGGTGCCGTTAGGGAGATTGAAACAACTCCTGTAGATACTGCACCTCCTGCACATACATCGTTGAATTTAATATTTAATCTGAAGGCAAATTCACTCTAGGGAGCAATGCGACTTCATTGTAAAATTCTCTTTTTGTTGAAGTGCCTATGAGCTTTATATTGAATTTTAAAAAAAGCTCTATTTGTGTTGTTGACAGAATTTTATTTTGTTTCATAAATAATTATTTGTTAAGTAAATATTTATGTAGCGATCGGTACTCTTTTAAAGACAAAACGCTAGAAATTTTGGACTTTTTGAAAGATTCAATTTACTCTGGTCAGGAAATTAATTCAGAGTATGCACGTTGATAGCAACCATGTTAGGAATATGAATCGAAAATATAAGGATTGATTAGCCACCAAAATTTTGATGGAAATTCTAGGCAAAACTACCACTTTTTAATTGAAACCAATCCCATTCTGATCGAGAACCTGGCTCATTAATTAAAATATTTCTTTATTTACGCTGGTGTTTTTATTTTAATTTCCTGGATCGCTTTTTCTTAATTTATATTGACTTTGCTTTGAGAAATCCAAATTTGTGCAACCTGAGTGCCATGTTTGTCTAATAACAAAGTCCAATTTATCTTTCCTTTTGTCACTGCGCAGGAGGCATTTGCTCTAAAATTGTAGCTATCTTATGACGCTCCTAATTTTAATTGCATTGGTTCGAGTAGGCACGCTGGGATTAAATTCTCCTTATCCTTGACCTTCCATATCCATAACCTGTAAAATTTGCATGCGTTGCTTTCCTTATGAGTTTGAATTGTGTCTTATGACAATTATACCTGTCTGGACGATCTCCCAAATACTAAATTGGTTAAAAATCCAGGTCAGCCATTTTCACATCAATTAACATGTTCATAAGTGCAGCAGCTCGCTGGCGTAAAGTCTTTTTATGAAGAAATTGTCACATGATGCAGGACTTTTGGGACACATCCCTGGGTGCACGCGCTGTTCCTTGCTCTCCCGCTGAGCCGGTTTTTCGTAATATCTACGTACTTTCTGTTTTAACTATTTAGTATGGGAATATGCAGGGTTACTCATTAGCGTATTTATTCTTAGTTCATCATTGTTGCTTTTTATTTAGAATTACGATATAAAATTAAATTGCAATTTATTCCATTATAGATAGAAATTTAAAATATGAAAAATATCTTTAAAAATTGAACAATTTTCATAATACGTCAAGGAGGGGGTATTCTCTTTCTATTACCTTGTTTTCTAGTCCAGGCAGTGTCAATTACTAAATTAAACTAAATAATAAAGAGATAATCACAGACCAATAGACTAATGGTTTGGCATGTCCTTTAGTTGAGGAATTTATATCTCCGATTCAAACTTAGAAAAAAAGAACCGATTTTTAATAAAAAACAAAGAAGAGAGTAAACACAAGTTGTTGTAACCAAAGCTTCGTGTGCGAATATTACATACAAATATATGTTTAATGTAAAATATTTACTGATCTTGTTAAAAAATAAGTGACTTTGTTGTATGTGCTTGCGTGTGAGGCCTTTTTGATAGAAAGTAGAAGTGAGAGAAGAGTATAAAAATTAATCAATAATTTAATAAAAGCAATTGCCATAATGCGATAACTTCATTGCTTTTGCGCATCTTTAATTGAAATAGAAATGCTAAAATGCTAAGAAATAATGTACAAAGCCATAGGGTACGCTTTTTTTGAATAAATAATCGTTGTTAAATGGAATCGTACGTCTTCTCACATGAAACTCCTTTCTATCAAAGATAGATTTTTATATTTGAAGAGAAAACACAACATTTGCAGCTATAAAACTCGCAAATTGAAATTCATTTTTCTCAAATAGTAGTCCTTAAATTTTTTAGCATAAAAACGCACTTTAAATTGTAGGAACGTTATTATATTCACCAATAGATTGAAGGATGACCATCAGGGTAAAGAGAAAAATACAAGTGATCTTCATTTTAGGCACGCAGAGGAACAGCTAATTACTGCGTCAATAAAGAATTGGTTTTAACAGTGAGTGTAGGAAATATTCTGGTGCTTCATCGTACTGTCTCTAGTCTTTATCTTGTGAACGATAAGAATCATGGTTGTAATTATGAGATATTTATATTTTCTTATTCAGTTTCAAGGCAAAGAAGAAACATTGTTTTTCGTTCCAAGGAAAGCCGGTTTCATATAAAAAAATCAAGCGAAATTCTACAAAATATTTAGATATGGTATTGATATCTGGTAAGTTTATCATAAACTAAAAGAATAAACTAAAAGAAACCCGAAAACTTAGTGTATTAATTGTCAGTCGTCCTTTCATTCTATATTTGTTATGTAATATAAGTTTAAAGCATGAAACCACTTGATATTATATTGTATTAACAATAATTTACACAGCGAATAATATGTTGAAGTGCAAACAATATATATCTATACTCTAAATCATCGAAAATGCATTCAGGAATATTCACATAATGTAAATAATTTATTCAATAAACAAAATATTTTTGTAAACAAATTTTATAAACGAATGTGTGGTTTGTCCCTTTTTACGAAAGCCTAAATGTTCTTTGTTATTAAAAAGAAAAAAAATTAACACAGCGAAATATATAATAAAAAAAGTAGTTAAACTGAATGTTTATAATTGTTTTAAACAAAATATGTAAACATATCGTCAGTGTTTTATGGACAAATGGATGAAAATGTGTTTGTTAAAGCCGAAGGAGCTTAAAAAAAGAGAATTTACTATCACCAAGTTCTTCGGTATTACCTGTTTATATTTTGTTTGCCTTGATAAGGGTACTGTATGAGTACCGAAACGTTGGTAATATTTGTTTTATTATTGAAAGGAATGAAATTTAAATTAAATTTATTTTTGAAATTTTAATTTGTTTATTTTTAATATTCTTTTATTGTAATTTGATAATAATAAAAATAAAAGAAACGAAACAAGGAAAAAGAGAAGGAAGGGGATGTGGTTGATTGCCTTCTTATTTTTTTCCCCTTTTTATTATTTTTGTCTTGAATTATTGTTTTTAACATTTTTTGCAGATTAAAATTAGACCATTTTTTATTTGTTCGTAGTGGTGCAAAGTGCTTGGATTCTTGTTTTTACAGGAGTTTGCATAAAAAATGTTCCACCGAAATATCTGAAATCTTACCTGTATGGTTATGCCAAATAACAGCTGTAAATATTTGAAGAGTTCACGTATTTCTGATTATTTTAGGAAATTATTAATAATTTACCTGAAAATTTAGAATTAAACTTGAATTTTCGTAAATAAACGAAAAACAGTTTAAGGGTTCGAAAGGTCGAGCAGATGATACATTCAGTGAAGTTAAAGTTATGTTTAAAACATATAATTTAAAATAAAAAATAAAAACCGGCTTAGTTGAAGTCAGATGAAAGTCCTTCTCTAATTTTTATTAAAGATTGCTAATAACACATTCAAATATTTTCACGAATAATACCTCAAGAATATCGTACATATGTCGCATCAATATTTGTATGTTATACAGTTTAACAGTCTTACTCTGTAAACATCTACATTTAAACATCCATTTTCCTCCGCGTAGTAGTTATTTTGGTAGATGGCACAATTCAAATTTGTTTAAATTTCTATTAAAATACGTGTTAAACTATCTGGTGCTCGATTCCTTTATCATCTAAAGATAGGAGAGTCACAGAAAAGCAAATTGATTACATTAGGTGAATTATATTAAGTTTAATTTCCTCCATTTAATATTATCAAATGTAATATAATGTAAATTGCAATGTTGTCATAAGTAGTATTACAGTAAGCAACTTGGAACATCGAGATACCTTTTCTATAGTTAAACATGGAATATGTTAACCGGTAACACCTATATATTACGTTTAAATCTGTGACATAATGTCGTGAAACAATACCAGAAAATAGTCCACAAAGAATTTTTAAAACAACTTTAACATCAGTGAGTTTAACTTAAAAGCTGAAGAATTGCTGATTTAACTTAAACTCCGTGAGCCTCCTCAAAATTAAGAAAACCCTCCTGAAAAAACGCAGTACCAACGCATAGTATCATTATACAATATTAAAGAAAAAAATCGACCAGAGTTTGAACGAACAGAGTTCTTCACTAAGATTCTTGAGTTTCGAAAAAGGGGCCTTATTCCACGCGACAATAAATTGAAATCTCTGGTAAGTTTCCAAAATTACTATTGCTATCCCTTATTTTTTTTTAACGCTATTTTAAAACTCGTCACTAAAGTCTTCTGCTTTTTTTAAGGGTAGACACAAAAAAGAGGTTTCTTATAACTTCGGGCAGTTTCATGCTACGTATATCCAATTAGTTGACTAATCATAAACAAAACTGGAACATATCACATATGTAAACTTGTTATTAATAAATTGTAATTTTATATCTCCATTTTTTAAAACATTAATTCGATTGTGTCAACCTGTCGTTTTTGCTTCTTCCTCAAACCCTGTTTTCTATTTTGTAACAAATTTAGAATAAAAAAGAGGTTAGATTGTAAGAGCGTAAGAGCTGTAGAAAAGAAAGTTGAGTTTTGTTTTATCAAAAATAAAGGTTTAGATTTTCTTACAAAATCGACAAAAGATATAATCAAAAAGAAAAATGATTTTTAAAAAAATAAATAAAAGTTTCAGCAAGCAGATGCATTTTCAAATCATATAAGAAATCACCAATCAATAGGATCAATCTTTTATCGATGTTGTAATATTTTTAACACTATTCAAAATTATTATTTGGTCGAAATGCATAATATTTCAATAATTAATAGTGAGATCTTACATTTTATTAGCAAAAAAGAAGCCACTAAAAACTAGTAGAAAATTAGTAATTTGATTTGTTGAGATAATTGCTCATCTCAAAACGTTGAGTGTATGTGGGTTGATATCCCTAGTCATGTCATAGAAATGTTTGGATCTAAGTTTCGTCCTCGCTAAACTATTCCTTCTTGTACAAAAACTTATTTTGTCTAAATTATCTTTTTTAATGTAATGTATAACGCTAAAGTAAATTACATATGTTATCGATATAAAAACAGTTGAATGCACTATCAGAACAAACTGAAGTTCGGGCACGAACTAATAGTAAGGAGTGGTATCTCCCTATGCGTTTGGCTGGCAGAGGTGGGACAAAAGCACCTCCAAGAATTATGACCAGTTTACAAAGCGTAAGAACGTTTCTATATTTTTGTCATGCGCGTTATCATTATAGTATAGCGGTCAGAAAAACTAAGTCAGCGTCCGAGTGTTAAGCCACGTACACATGTATATATTGCTCTTAAAGTGTACTAGTTCTTTATTATGATAATAATTGTGGCTGGCTTAGATATAATCGCCTAGCTTAGTAAAGCTTTGTTGTAAAAAGGAGGTATTTTCGGTTTCAATTGTGTGTAAAACCTTTAAAGTGAGCCCTAGAAGTAAGTGCAGCTAAGAACTGAATAAGTGAACTGCAATGTTTACGAAACGTCAGCAAGAATCGTAGTTTTGCACACTATTAACACCAAAAAAACCTTCTTTCCATCATAATGAATCATAATCAAACCACTAAATCTTTTTGTACAGCTTTGTTTCCCGTTTGCTAAAGTTGACTCCAAGACGTATTCTCCTCTAGTTCTATATCCTGTTTCTAAAAGAGTAAAGCTGCTGTGTAGATGCATGGGCATGACTTCCTGGTATAGGCGGTTTGTGCCAAAACTCGCGACGCTGACCGAACCGCTGACCAGTTTAATCTTTGAACCGACGCCAGTGCTAGATGGAGTTTGGAATTCCAGGGCTATGAATCGTATTCCACCAAAGGGGCGCTTTGCACCACGTCTCAGACGCACTGTCTAGAATGACTGAAGATGATGAGATACCGGTAGCTAACGCCGGCTTTGCCCAGAATTCGTTGTACTTGCGTTGCTTGAAACAAGTAGAAGATAGACCAAAAAACTTCCCTGATTGACAAATATATTGATTTCCGCCTTAGAGGCTTGAAATTGGTCCTGAGAAAGGAATTAATACTTAACGCGAGCAAGGAAGCCATTTTGTCATATCTTCTGCAAAATATTCGCTTAGCATGTAAAATTCAAGGAAATCGTGAAATTCATGAAATTCAATTAAAAAATTCCATGAACTGCATGAATTCCGCAAATTCGTTGAATAATTTCTGTTAATGCTGTAAATTTCGAGATTGCAATCAATTCCCCGAATTCCACGAATTCCATAAATTAAGCGTATTCGTTCATAAACCCGTGCAGAAATCTTGCCGTGGCCCGGGTCGGGGACGGATCGGGACAAATCGGGCCCAGATCGGGGAACCCGACAGTGGCCAGATCCGTCATGAAACGCATGCCCCGATCGGGACCGAACCTCATAGCCCGGTCGGGATGCCCGGTCTGTCCCCGATCTGGCCCCGATGAATTGCCGG
>JAAAKG020136505.1:0-13179 GCA_010014905.2 Druon quercuslanigerum
TTGTTCCTCGAAACTTCCCTCTATGAGCGGACCATCATATTCAGAGCCACCCCACATGGTGAGATAAATTTCATTTGAAGGCAGACGATCTGGAGAACCACCGGTACCTGAGTTTTTGAAAAAAATTTACATTTGCAAAGGTTTTTCTGTTTCACAAAAACTAGAACTTTTAATAATGTCCAAAAATATTGGGCAAGAATGTTGAATTAATTTCTTTTGGGAATACGCTTGCCCCTACTCGCTATTTGACACATTTGGGAAAAATTATGTAAACTTGGCCAAAAGTTTTAAATTCAATTTCAAGGTTTGGTACTGGCATTCAAAAATGAGTGCATATAGGTGCGTTCGTATAAAATCAGCTTGTATAAAACGGTAAACGAATTCTATGCCCTTTTGATTCTCTGGTTAGAATTTTTGATTCGGTTAAATTTTGTAACATTTTTTTAAAATGATACTTGTTTCATTTATCAAGATGTTACAAATATTCTTTTACATTACTAAACAATTATGATTTTTTTTATTTATTATTATGATTATTATTATGATTATATCTAAAGCACATCTGTATACTAAGCCGATTACTAAGCCACATAGGAATACAATTTAATTTATTACAGATTGATGATAGAAACCAATATTTTTTTTGTAGCGTATATATGTTATGTAGAGTGTATAATCCTGGTAGTATATGTAATCACCAGGCATTATATGTAATCAACAGGAATTATATATAATCCTTAGGCATTATATACAATGTCCTGACCGAGATAGGTAAGGCATGTAATCTTGACTTTGAATATAATCATGTATTGAAAGAAGGGGCAGATAAAGAATTTTATAAAAAAAAAAGTAGTATTAGTGCAAGAATAGGGTGGTCAAAATGTATATCTGCACGTCTCCATGAAGTTTTAAAATTAATTTAGATTAAATTCAAGTTAAACTAAATTAACATTGAAATAACATATATTCATTATCTGAGTAAGTTTTGTTATTACTTAAATTATGCAGAAAGTTGAATTCCAACACTTTTATTTACAATTGGCCATAAATCATAAAAAAAAATTTATTTGTTAAATTTCACCCACATAAGGCCGTTATGAAGGGTCCGAATAAAACCTTATAAGTAAAAAATGTAATTTTTCGATTGTTTCTCGCTTATTATGATTATTTCGCAATATTTTAAATAAAAATGGTTTATAATTTTACTTTTATTCCTAATTAAATGATTTCATAAATTAATTAATGAATGTGTAACTATTTTTGTCTTATATTTTTAACTTATTATCAACTTTTTTGGTAAGGGCGAACCAATTTATTATTATTTATCATAATATTCTCTTACAGTAAGGCTGAAAAGTTGCAGTTTTTCTGTAATTTTTTACTTTTTGTTCACTTTTCAATAAGTGTGATATTATCATGGATGAACTATCAAACAAAATGTGTTAAACAAATTATTATTGTTTATTACTATGTTCTTTTTGAAAAAAAAAACAGTTCAATGGTGGGAAGGGGGTTAAAGAAATTTCGTTACGATTTGTTAGGGTAGGGTGGAGGGGGTCCCTCACTCATGTACATAATTTTTTTAAATCCGAAAACAGTTTCTCCTAAAGATTATCCTTTTAGTTACAAATTTTATTGTTTGCTTGACTATTTAACAATTTTTTTGCAAATTTACCTGTGTTATTAAAAGTTCATCTCTATGGGTTAAAAATCTAAATCGAAATATTTTTTGGATCACACATTTTTGTTGATGAAAATCCGTTTTTTTATATGAAAATTTAACTGTTATATTATAGTTTTTATTTTACTTGTACAAAAATTGAACTGATTGGTTAAAAATTCGTACTTTTTGGCTGAAAAATCAACTATTTAAAAGAAAATTAACTTATTGTTTACAATTCTTATTATTGGGTTAAAATGTGAACTGGAATCTTTTTTGGATACAAATTTAACTATTTTATTAAAGTTTTTTTTAATTTAACTGTTTTAGAAAAAATCTCACCTTCCTTGGATGAAAATTCAATTTTTTGGTTGAAAATAAAACCTCGTTTTTGAAAGTTTGGCTTTTTGATTTTAAAATTCACCTGATTTAGCATAAATAACATCTTTCTTGAATAAAAATGCAACTATTAGGTAGAAAATTTAAAAATTTTCTTTAAAAGCCATACTTTTTGTTTAAATATAATATTTAAATGTTGAAAAAGAACTGAAATCGATTCTAGTTGATCATTCACCTTTTTTTTTAAATTTTTTCTTTTAAATAAAAATCCAGCTATTTTAAGAGAAATTTGGTCTTTATGTGATAAAAATGCAAATTTTTGTTTCCGCATTAAAAGTTAAACTACGTTGTTAAAATTTTAATTCTTGTTTCAATGCTAATTTCTTTGCTTAAAAATTTAACTTTTTAGTCGAAAAGCCTATTTTTTGTTTTAAAATTAATTTTTTAACTGAAAACGTAACTTTTCCATTTTTTTTCAGGATTGATCTTTTTTTAGTTGAAAATGCTACTTTTTTAGTAAAAAGAAAAATAATTTTCTGGGGTTGAATTTCCATGCTGTTAGGTAAAAAAGCATCAGTTTCTTGTACAATTAATATTTTTGCTTAAAAGTTATATTATGGTTTTGAAAAATCAATTTTTGTAAAGAAAATTCGCCTTTTAGCTTCAAGGTTCAACAACATAGATAACGTTTTATTTATTTCCTTATTTTTTTCAAAATTCATATTTAGTTTTAAATTTTTTGTTCGTTATTATCTTTCTGGATTTAAATATAAACTATGACACTCTTTTTGGCAAAGTATCTTTTGGCATTGAAAATTGAACTATTATGCTCAAAATATAATTATTTTGTTTAAAAGTCATATTTTATTGTGAAAAATACATTTTTTGTTTTACATAAATTAATGATTTTAAAAACTTTAAATTTGTATCGGAAATACCGTTTTATCCCGTTTATACAAGATTTTATTGTAAAAATATTACAAGTTTAAAATGCTGCCGTATTTGAAAGATAATGATCAAGGAAAATGCAAAATTAGGCCATAAAAAATCAGGGAATTTAAAAAATGAAATATCATAACTAGCAAAACATTTGTGGAAACTAAACATTATTTGGGAATCCGCTTACTACCGTTAAATAATTGGCATAATTTGGGCAAAATCCTTTTTACGTGGTCCACATTTTTTAATTAACTTTCACCGGTCTCCAGTCGCATGCAGAAATGAGTGCACATAAATATTCTTATGCGACATCAGCTAGTGTAAAAAGAGACAAGAATTTAATTCCTTCGCGATTCTCGGGTTATAATTTTCAATTCTGGGAAAGTTTTTAACAATTGTTATTTTGTTTTATTTATTACTGCTCACTTTATATTTAATTTATTATGATTATGATTGGATGTGAAATCTTATGTTTTAAAAAGCAATAAATTTTTTTTTAGCAAATTTCAATTTCATTTTCTCGCCCAATAAACCAATAAAGTAAGACCAATATAAAAACTTTCTGTATAACAGACTAAGAAAGAACAATTTTCCACGGTAAACAAATATTAACAATAAACACATTTGCAATAATAAAAAGAATAGTATGCCATCTCGAATTTTTTCTTGTGTATATCTACTCGCCATGGTTTTTAACTTAAGCTAATTCCGAACAAATTTAGATTGATGAAAAAGCTTCCAACATACCAATTTTGTTTTTTTGTGTTTCGAATTTTCATTTCAAAATTTGGATTCGGAGACTTCAAAAATCAAGAATAGCGGCAATCGAATCTCATACTAATTTGTCATGGAATTTTTGCCGCATTATGAGGATTCGGTCCTAGTGTGCACCCTAATAAATTTTACGTTATTTCATTTGAAGTAATTCATTTATATAAAAAGTATCTATTAAAAAGAAAAACTTTAGATAAATCTATTTCCTTTTATAAATTATCCCTTAAACAAAGTTTGTGCATCGAATTCAAAAACTTTCTGCTGAATTTTCAAATTAAAATGAGCAGAATTTAATATTAAATCGCGCAAAATTTAGTATTATTTTCCCGGAGATCAACATCACCTGGAAAATATAGGATAATCGACATCTAAGGAGACGTCCGAGGAATTCGCTTGATAACTTTTTCGACTCAAGCATTTTAAATATTTTCTCCAACTCTATCTTGTCGTGATGCTTCATCTTGCGTTGTGCGTTGGAACATCGTAGGCGGATGAGAAGGATTGATTTTGAATATTGCCGCCAACATCCATGTATGTTAATTGCTGCCAACTTCCATCTCTACCTCGTCTTGGTGATTCTTCTTGCGCTGGGCGTTGCGTCATCATGGCTTGAGAAGGATTCTTAATCAATCTCCAGCATAGCTAGTGAGACCTCTGTAGCCCAGGCCCGAAATACTACGATTTGAATTAACTGTTTTTAATCGTGCAAGAACTATATTATTGCCTAGTGAGCTCGAAAGACATTAATTTCAAGTATTGTCGGAGAGGAGAGACTTCGTTTCAGTCATCGCAAATAGGCGAGAAATTATTTTGTAGTTTTCCACATCTCGCGCCACATTGCAATCTGCAACATTTTCCGGTGTAAGTTCCCAACCAATAAGCGGCGAGCACAGTCAAAATGGCCGCCTGACTCAAGCTACTTATAGAAGCGCGGAGCGTCACTCGCTCTCATTCCAACTCTCTTCCGACAGTGATCCTCGAAGCTGCAATGGTTTTCTGGTTCGCGCTGACGAACCGGTCAAGTCTTCTTGTTTCCTATGGCAAAACCTCTGTTCACGTGGCTATTTATTTTAACTAAATCTATCTTGCCATGGTGCTAAATTTCGTATCGAGCACGCGAACACAGAGTTTCACCATTATTTCGATTTCATTATGTTTCTGATTTATTTGGTTGAACTTCTAATTTTATTTCTTTGTGTATTTTTTTTTATTCTTTTGCTGATTTTGTCCTTTATTGCTGATCTTTTCCCCATTCATCTGAAATGTGAGTCCCTGTATCTGATTTTCCCTAAAGATTGTTATTCGCTGAGCCCCTTTTTTTGCTGATTTCTTACATAACCTAACATGCATTTTTTGCTTAGTTAGTTGGTTTTATTTTATTGAGTCCTGGATTGTTGTTGGTTTGAGCACTAACATTAATTGTTAGTTATTAGATTTTAGATTCTTTGTCGTTATTCTTATATTTCAAGAAATTCTGACTTCAGTTTTTATATTGTTCACAAATTTAACTCTAACTGTTGATTTATATCGATTCATAACTCTGAATAAATGCATCGTTAAACCTTTTTAAACTAATCCTTTGAGTAATTATTTAACAATTTAAGGAACCTTTAATGAAAAGAACCACCCCCTCTACCAAAATGCGTTGAACCTTGCTAGCCGAGTAAAGTCCCGGTACATCGTGTTTTGGGATCGTAATTACGTTACGTTGAATATGTTATCTTACGTTAATTGAATTTGTTGACCAAGAAAGTCCCTATTCAATTTAATATTCGATGGACTAAGAAAGCCCCGATTATCAATTATCTTACGTTACGTTGTTATCTTACGTTGAGTTATGTTTTGTTGAGTTAAGTTGATCTATAAAAGATCTGGCGCCATATCATACGTTTTGTATTTTTATACATAATAATTATAGTAATAAATTTAACTTACGTTGAAAATAAAGAACACCAACGAATGCAAAAATCAGAATTTCAGTAATAATGTTCATTTTTACTGAATAGACAAAATAGCAGAAAAACAAAAACTTATTTTTTTTATATTGTGTGAACAGCAAATATAAAATGGTCTGCTATATATAATAACATCTATGAAATGTCTGCGATAAGAACGTATTATTTGTACTTCTATGGTCTAAAGTTTTCCAGAGCAGTCTCTGAATTTTGTCATAATCGCTACACTTATTGTAAATAAGAAGTTTAGATTGATTAGATTTTAGAATGATTCTGATTTATTACCTTGTTATTTATTTTCATTTAATTAATTATTCTCGTTAACTTATCCCATAATTGTAGAACTGTCGACAGATTTTCTTGTTACACAATAAGAAAAACAATAAAATGAATACAGCAGTCACCCTTTGCCTTGTTTTAAATAGCCCTATCATAATTTATCATTATAAAAATATTAATGTGAGAATTTTAAATAAACATCAAATATTCAAGAAAAATATTATATTTTCGTTTATTTATCAACAAAAATTTTAACGAAAGGTTGTTTATGTTCGAAGATTTTAAATGCATGAACCCGATGCCAAAAATGCAAATTAGACTTTTCCAAAAGCATCTCAGTTTCTTTAACTATAATTATAAATAATTAAATCATTAGTTAGAATGGTAGACTTAACTGTTGATAAATTATTTACTATAATGTAAGAATTACAATAATTTATAATCTAATTAACAATTATAAAAAATTCATAAATTTGAAAAAAAAAAACATAGAAGATTAACAGTTAACAGTTATAAGGTTTCAAAACTTGTAAATTTAAAAAAAAAGAGAAAATTAAAGTTAATTCTAAGTTGAATGTGGTAATAAAAGCATAGTTAAATTTGTTAATTTCAAATTTTAATTCTTTTTTTTTATTAATTTATAAAATCAAATTTTAATACATTTTTAAAATTAAGGAATCCAAGATTGTATCATATATTGAACTACAATTATTCAGATAAGAAACTATATTTAAACAATCATTACAATTTTTTTAAAATGAAAAACATTTCAGCTATTAGTTTTTTAAATTCGTTAGGTTCATGATGAAAACTATGACATTATTCCAATCAATTAAAATTATCTAAAGAATCATTGCCTAGTTTTATAACTTTATTCAATTTGGACTCAATTAGAAAACTTGCTGTGATATTAAAATCATTAAGAATTATTTTAATTTAAAAAGATAAAGTTTAATAAAAAGATATAGGGACTAAAGGTTCAAGAACAAATTTTCTAATGATATTTACTTTTGTTTGTTTGGAATAATAATAGTTCATTGTTTGGATGTTGTTATTAATATCGACGGCCGCTAACAATACGGTTCTATGTCAGCGATAAAAGCAACAAGGTTCTAGCTTTATCAAAATTCAAAAAGGTACTATCTCGTCGGCTTATGCAAAAATGTTCTATCTCGGCGCCCGATGCAAAAAGGTTCTATCTCAGCGTTCCGTGCAACAAGGTTCTATCTGAGCCGACGGAATTAAAATACAAGTTTCCTTTAGGACATTTCCAAAGTCCTTTTAATTGAAATACAACTTTCGAGTATTTTATGATTTAAGGCCCTGACAAAAAATATATCTGCCTAATTTAACTGGAAGATTTATAGACGGCGAGCACATGGAGCCGAATTAATTTACATAGTAGGCTATAATAAATATACAATAATTTACAAGAGCATCATGGCCAAAAGAAAATGCCAGATTGCACATATCACATATCAGTGCACTATTCTAGGATGTGAGAAACACGATAGATAAGCGTTTTGTACGCTGTTATTAAGAAAATGTATGTCTGACCACACTCGAATATTTCTACTTACATACATCAAATTTTAAATAAATACACGTGCAAGCAGTATATTTATTTCGAGTTCTGGTTTATTTTTAACAATTTATATAAATGTATAGGTGCAACGCAGATAAAGCAATACAACGTTAATTTTACACATGTGATAAAAACAACTGTTTTTGATTATCTACATAAACTCATAAATAGTCTTCGCCTTTATCACCAGAATATTAATTTTATTTTCCTTTGGTTGGTTTCACAGTAAGTTACTTATAATACTCGTGGTATGCAGACGGTTTAGGATTTGGAAGACCTTGAACTGAATTGTAGGCTTGGGCAATATTATATTTTGATACATTTGCATGTTGTCTTTCTTTCCTGGAAGCTAAGGTTATAAAGTCTCCTCCGGAAGAGGTCTTAAACTTTATCTGGTTTGGCTGCGTTTTGAAGGTTCTTACAATTTTATATTTAGAACTACCAACAGGATATTTTACATTTTGCCATTCTTAACTGTAATATTGTTCCAGTTCTGATATTCAGCTTGAGCTTTGAAGTCGTAGATCATATCGTATGTTACGTTGGTTACTTAATATTTAGCACCGTAAACTTTGGCTGATTTCATAATGTCACGCTATTTGCTCATGTAATATATTTCGCGTTTCTATGCGTTTCTCTCTATCTGAGCGTGTTCAGAATCACCATCATTCTGTGTGTGTCCTACTTTCAGAAATGTGTGTTTGATGTCTATGTTATACTTACTGGAAGCATAAGTGAACATTGCAAATACATTTTTGTTTCGATTTTGTCCACTGCAGTTGTCAGTGTACCATAGAACGTATCGATATCGTCAGATGCCATTTTTTCGAAGAAATGTAAAAGACAACTTCCTACTTCATTCGAATCTTTCTTCGCGTCATCTTCACTCCAAACGTAGCAGTATGCTTTGTGGCGAATAATATCGTAAACTATAAAATTATATACTGACAGTTTTCTTTTATAATACAAGCAACCATTGTCATTCTTCGGAGTACTTAGATTTTTTTTGGAATCACAAGCGTTATTGCTTTTATCATGTATGGAGAGAAACAAAGAATTAGCACAAGGCAAGATTTTTGACCCGGTTAAAGAGAGACAGTTGTGAACCTAAATAGTGGCAAATCTGAATGCGGTTGGCGAGGAAAAGACTGTGGAGACTTGGATTGAGGTAATGCATGGCTAAATAGCTGTATCTAGCAGTGATTAAAAAAATGTATGATTACTGCGTCATTCAGTATATTGATTTTGAATATTTTAAACATAGATATGGCAGCTGTTAGTAAAAAACACAAGGGAGAAAGATATCAACGCAACGGATGTACGGATTTTAAACATCTTGGACAATGAATTTCCAGTGGACGCTACCTCACGCAAAAGGGTGGCAGACGAATCTAATGTGGCTTCAACTTCAAATCAACCTCAAGAAGGTGACATCGTTATCGTGCTCATTACATAAACACGTGATAAACAAAAAAATGTATTAATAATTGTATATTTCTTTAGGAATGTACGTAGTAGAAGAGAATCAAATGAAGATCCATAATCGCACATTCGCTCATCTGCCAAGTCACATGATTGCCCACACTAGAGTGGTTGGAACTGGGAGTCGAACTTTGAATGACAATTTAGAAAACTTTTATAAATGAAAAAAAAGAAAAGATTCCGATGGCTCAGATAGAACCTTGTTGCAAGGAATGCTGAGATAGCACCTATTTGCATCGGGCACCGACATAGAACTTTTTTCAATTAGCCGACGAGATAGTACCTTTTTGAATTTTGATAAAGATAGAACCTTGTTGCTTTGATCGCTGAGATAGAACCTTATTGTTAGCTACCGTTGATATGGGTTTAAATAAATTTCCAGGGATAATGATTTAAATAAAATTTTTTTAAAAATAAAATCAATGTTTGACTTATAAAACGATTCATGTGATAATTTTAGTGCTGTATCGATAAGATTTTTGACTATGAAAATTTTGTGTTGTATTGGATGGTTAGAGAGAAAATTTTAATTTCTTTTTACGATACCAATCTGTAATGATACTGTCTGAATCAATCCTTGTAACATTAACATTTAAAAAAGGAATGGAATTAATAAATTCAACTCATGTGTGAATTTTAGATAAATAGAAGAACCCATAGGTGTTCCATGTATTTGTTTATAAAAACTATTATTAAATTTGAATATAGTTTTTTCCATTAGAAATTTAATTTCTGCTTCAAATTTTTTAAGAGTTAAATCAGAAGGAATTTTCTTATGAACAATTATATTTTTTAAATCAAAAAATTTTTTAATTGTGTTTTTGGATATATTAGTGCTTTTTTAAAAATATTTTTAAATGTATTAGCCATTGTATATGTAAGTGAATTTACTAGTGAAGCAATAGATCGAAGTGGATAATTCGGTTTATGAGATTTAGGAAAACCATAAATTCGAGGTATGTTAGTATCATGCAATAATATATTTTTACGTGAAGTATGATCACACAAAAAACCTTTAATTTATGTTATCAAAATTAAAAAAATTTTAATTAGATTAAAATCCAATTCTAAAATCCCATTGAACGTCCAGTCATTAAATTTGTGACAGCTCCTGTAAAAAAAAAGTATCCAACGGACAAATTTGGACCACAACAATCAAACAAAAAATGTTCCAATTCTAATCTGAAAAAAATCCTTGTTAAAAACAAAAATTTTATACAAAAATAAAAAAGAGGACAGAAAAATGATCTATTATAGACAAGTTCATAGGACCCCATGGGGGTCTCCAATTTCACCTACTTTAGCTGACTTGGTTCTGCTAAATCTAGAAAATACAATATTTAAAAATTTTAATTTCAATTTGCACAACTATTTCAGATACGTTTATGAAAAGTTTATTATTTTACGCACAGAAAAATTGAACCTCTCCGAATCAAAAGGGGAGACGCGTAGATTCAGCCTGAGAAGTATTGTCCTAAAGGTCAATTTTAAAAATCGTATGAATTTCAATTTTAAAACTGATTATTGTAGAAAATTATAAGGAGCATCTTTTTTATTTTGCAATAATTTGTAAGTTTTATATTTTTTGAATAAATTGGCAAAAAACAATGTTTCTAAAAACAAAAAATTTCAATCTTTTTTCACTTAAACTCGTCGTAATTTAGCCAATTTTTAACATTTTTAGATTCTGTTGACAGTTAATTACGTGTTAAAGTTTTCCTGAACTGTTCGAAAAAGAAAAACGTGAATATTTTTTTAAACAAGAAAGTTGTTGATTTTTATTCAAGACTTTTTAGAAATTATGAATTTCAACCTTCAAGCGGCTCGTTTATCGAGCGAATTTTAAGCAACGGAAAACTTCCAGTGACAAAGTTGTTGATTAAGGTTTAGAGAAGTTTTCTGAAAAGGTTCAGATTAATCGCATTACAGGCTAAAAAATTATAAATGTTTTAAATTACAAGCAGAAGCCTCGAATGAGATCCCAGAAGTTTTAATTGCTTTTTCTTATTTAAGATTTAAAAATTTTGTGGTAGCATTTTTCTCCACAGCAGAGTTTAATAGTTTTGAAAGATCTCTCTGGGATTATATCTTCAACACCGGCTTTATCAGTTTTAGACTTTGTAATGTATTTTTTCCCCTAAAATAACAACAAAATCATGATGCTTTTAACTTTTTCATTAAAATATTTAAATAATAACTTTAGGCTAACTATAAATTATTGAACAAAATGTATTTAGAAAATGACGAAAGAAATAGTCCTGAAATGTTACATTTATGATAGAAGATTATTAAAATTTTTTAATTTCTGAAACATTTTTTCTATTTTAAACCATGACTCTTAATGCCTATCTTTTTTTCTACCTTGATTCATTTTGAGATTCTTTCTTAAATTAGTAGGGTCTGCTGCAACATGTCGTAACCGAGGAGACACGTGCGTACGGCAGCAGCGTCAACATTTTCGTTTGTAATTTAAGACATTTATAATTTCTTAACCATTAGAGCAACTGATCTGAAAATTTCCAGAAAACTTCTTTGGACCTTAATAAACAACTTTGTCACTAAAAGTTTTTCGTTGCTTAAAATTCGCTCGATAAACGAAGCGCTTGAAGGTTGAAATTCATGATTTTTGTCTGAATCCACGCGTACCCTCTTTTGATCCAGAGGGGTTCAATTAGATTATGTTTTATCAGAGTGTAATTTATATCATCCTAGACTTAAATTCACTCCTGACATACAAAAAAGACACTCAGGTAGATATATTAACTTTCTTTTTAACCATCCAATCCAACACTAAATAGCCACTATAAAAAATCTTGTTTACACAATGTTTAAATTATCTCACGAGTCTTTTCCTTAGTCTAAGTTTAAGTTTGTAAAAAATATTTTGTTTCTTTAATAATTATTCTAAAACATTTGTTCAAGTTCACATTAAACATAAATTAAAAACTCCTAAAGAATCTAACACATTACAATTAAATTCGTCTCCATTTCAATTTATTAACTTTTTATATTTTGTGTCAATACATTTCCATCAAAGTTTTTTGTTCGAAATGAAAAGATTTTTAAAGATTTAAACATTAAAACATTTTTCAGAGTTGACTCCGATGAATTTATAAAATAAGGCAAAGATCCCTTTCAACATTTTTAAATGAATAACCTAGTATTTAATTTAATTGTTTAGGCTGCGATAAGTATTATATGGGCCAAACTGGTATAATTTATCAATTAACATTGATTTAAATTCACAGTTTGTTTGATTTTGAGAAATTGGAAATTGAGAGGTGTGTTTTGTTTTATTTACTACAATTCTTAACTAAATTTACGAACTAACATTTTCCTTTTGAAGAGAGTTCGTTGGCTCTCGAAACGTCGAATATGTTTTTCTTTTTAATAAAGGAAAGATTGTTTGCTGAAGTATGCTACCGTCATTAGAAAAAATCTCTACACCTCATATATTTGAATTAAAATTATTTCGAAACTTACTTAAAATTTTTATGGTTTGCAACAGAGTAATTAATAAGTGAAGACTAACGAAAAATTTGGAATATTTTCTCCGCTCAGGCTAAAATTTTTACTTGCCTTATTAAAATACAGGATCAATTGAGGGGCCGGATTCTGTAAGGGCGTATAGAATTTGCTCGTGCGAAATGATAGTCCCCTGGAGACTTCAAAACAAATTTTGAATTTAAAATTTTTGAAGGACAAATCTGGACGTTAAATTTTATTGTGCATCTTTATTCCTCTAGACAAGAAGTTGTAACTTTTGTAGTTTTCGAAATAAACCCAAAAAACCGACTTTTTTGAAAAACTTGATTTTAATCCGTTTTTTACTTCAACTACTGTCTTTCGTTTGGCAATATGATAGAAATTCAAAAACGCTGTTTTCAAAAATTATTATTAATTTTTTTCTCATGTTTGGCGCGAATCGAACACTTGTAACTTCCAGAGTTTCGTTTAGCGCAAAAATTTTAAGCAGGCAAATACTTCGCGCGACAAAAATGCAGAGAAAACTATGATAAAGTTTTTTTAAAAGTTTTAGATCAAAATAATTAATAGTTTAGGAGTGGTGATGATTTTAGTTAATGTCAGCGCTGGAGTTTTTGAGCTTACTATGCACTCCGCTGTGCCATGTTCTCTCGCTAGAGAGTTTTTGCTTATAATATGAT
>JAAAKG020136506.1:0-13179 GCA_010014905.2 Druon quercuslanigerum
CAGACACTTCATGAATATCTAAATAATAAATGCACAATTATTATGAACGTATGGCCGAAAAAACATTTATTAAATCATAATTTTGAAAAGCCATGAAATTTTAATCTCAAAATCCTCGGTCGATTTTCTCGCAGTTGGCTAACATTTTAAAATCAAACTTTTATCTGTATTTGAAATTTTAAAATCTCGAAAGAATGAATTTACTTTATTCTTGAGCTGAAAATTGAATTTTTATCACAATCCGCAGCAAAACATTATTCAATTTTCAAATTCCACATCCATTTCCTCGAATCTAGATAACTTTTTTTCTTCAAAATTTGTATTTTTGTATAATGATTTCGATATTATACAATATTTATCCGATGTTTTGAAAAATTCCCATTTTGTTCATTGCCTAGTTCTGTGATGCCACTCTTCAGTTCATCCTCACTTTCCGGATTTTTCTGGTCTAGAAAAACCTACTGTCCAGCGGATACTTTTCACGTAGCAAAAGTAAAAAATGAGGTTCTTTATTCCATTCTCTCAAAATTCATGCAATTAGTTTAAAATATTTAAATCCATGAAAATGCTTTAAATTTTTTTAAATAATTGAAACCCCTTCAAATCTCTTTATATTTTCATTTTTGGGATGACAAATATGTTATTTCGCCAATCTAGCCAAGAAATTTGAAAATATGTTTAAACGCAAAATGAAATAACATGGTAAACTCTTACAAAGCGCCTTGTGCTAGGAACAAAGGTTCTTACTAAGCGCCCGTAGCCACGTCCCCAAGAATTGGCGGAAAATATTTCTGAGGCGCATTGGCCGATTATTTGAATATTGCCTCGCGCATGCGCCAGTAATCCACGTTCAGAGACAGTGTAAACTTTGCGAGAAAACGCAAATCTTCATTCCGATGTTTTGAAAAATTCCCATCTGGTTGATTGCCTAGTTCTGTGATTCCACTCTTCAGTTCGTCCTCATTTTCCGGATTTTTCTGTTCCAGCAAACACCTATTGTCCAGTGGATACTTTTCACGAATCAAAAGTAAAAAATTAGGTTCTTTATTCCATTCACAATGGATATGGATGATGAATTTAGGCATGAAATTTGGATTAGCAAATTCGGTCCTCCATTGTTTTGAATCTCGAGAAGTGGGAGATAATGACTAGAAAGAAAGAACTATAAAAAGCGCCTCAACTATTCACGCACTTGTGAACGTGCCGCGGATGTGCGAACAATAGGCGATGCTGCTCGTTAAAACATTAAAAGCACTTTTGTCTTTCCTCGGTGAAAACCGCCCTGATGGTTTCGCTCTGTGTACATGAATCTCATAAAAAAAATCTGGTTTCTCTGTACGCTTTTGCAGATTTTTTGTTCTCTATGCGAGCAATCTTGGTGGAGATTTGTGCTGCGGCTGCAGTAAACTAATTTCGATGGCCCTAAAAGAGAGAGAGAGAGAGCAAAGAAAAATCCCTAAGGCAGATAGGGTAAAGAAGGCAAGAAGTTTAGCGGCTAAATCACGCGTGACTTCTTCGGTATCAGCATTGTAAAAAAATTTCAGGGATTTTCCTCAAAATGTTCACGAATTGCTAATAACCCTGACATTTTGTGGGACTAAAATTCAGGAATTTACTTAAAAAATATAAAATTTTAACAAACAAACCATAGGAAAAATCCCGTAAAAGTTCGGTAAGTTAAGGAATTTTTCATACCACAATCGATCGAAAAGTTAAGAAATTTATTTAAAAAATTATTTTCAGGTTGAACACGTATCAGGAAGAAAACTTACAAACTTAACAGGATGAAATTTTTAGATTGTTTAATTTTGAACGAATTCAGAATCGTCTTGTAAAATAATTTAATTTTTAATTCAAAAATACACGATTTTCTTCAGTAAAAAGAAGGAAATTTTAACAAAATAGTTTAATTCCCTGCCAAATAGTTTCATTTTTATCCAAGAATGACGAAATTTGTACTAAAATCGATGAATTTTTAACAAAAAAACGAATTATTTTTTTTTAAGTTGAACTCCCATCCTGAAAAGATTTATGCGCTTAAAGCTCTGAACTTTCAAATAAACGCATTTATTTACAGATGACTTTGTAAACTATAAAAAGGGTCACACAAAATTAATTTTCAACAAAAAGTTAACCTTTCAACCAAAGAGATGTATTTCAGTTGACTCTTTACGATCTAAACATGAATTTTTAAAGAAGAAATAAGTTTCTACGAAAAAAATTGAATTTTTAATCCAAAAAGACAAATTTTTAACCGAAAAAATAAGTTTTTAATAAAATTTAAATTTTTTTTATATCAAATAATTGCATTCGTATCCAAGAAAATAAATTTCTCTTAAAACGGATGAATTTTTATTTTTAAAAAACACAAATTTGCATACATCGTTGAATTTTCATCCAAAAAGGATTCCAGTGAACTTTTCAGGATCTAAATATGAATTTTTTAACAGAAAATAAGTTTCTACAGAAAAATTGAATTTTCAATTCATTAATAACTTTATTTTTTAATGAAAAAAGTAGGCATTTTTAACAAAACAGTTGAATTCTCTACCAAAAAGTTTCATTTTTATTCAAGGAAGATGAAATTTTTACTAAAACTGAGGAATTCTTAATAAAAAATAAATGTTTTTATTAAACTTTCATCCAGAAAAGATTTTAGTTCATTTTTTAACACTAAAATATAAAGTTTAAACAAAACTATATTTTTTTAGAAATAGTGAGATTTTCAACCAAACAGTGAAATAATTATCCAAGATGAAATTTCTCTTAAAACAGATGAATTTTTAATAAAAAATAAAAAAATAAAAAATAGTTGAATTTTAATCCAGAAAAATATTTCAGTTCACTTTTCAATAACAAATCATTAATTTTAAGCCACATATAAATTTTCGGCAAAATAGTTAAATTTTCAACCAAACAGTTACATTTTTGTTCAAGAAAGATGAATTTTTTTCTAAAACAGATGATTTTTTTTTAAATAGATAAATTTTCATACAAAAAAGATTCTAGTTTACATTCCAACGCCAAAATAAAAATGGTAAACAATAATTAAATTTTCTGCTAAATAGTCGACATAAAAAAAAATGAAAGAAATTTTAATATGATTGTTAAATTTTCTACCAAACAGTTGCATTCTTGTCCAATATAAATAAGAATTTTACTAAAACAGGTGAATTTTTATATCAAAAAGACACATTTTTAAAAATAGTTGAATTTTCATCAAAAAATATTTCGATTGAGTTTTCAACACAAAAATACAAATTTTAAACAAAAAGTAAATTTTATATGTAATAGTTGAATTTTTAACAAAAACAGTTGCAATTTAAACCAAATAATAAAATTTATTACTAAAAACATAATCTTCCGGAGAAATTTTCGCCAATTCGCAAAAATGATGTAATCCCAGAAAAGATTTTGGTTCATTTTTCAACACCAAAATATAAATTTTAAACAGAAAGGAAATTTTTTACGAAATAGTTCAATTTTCGACCAAACAGTGACATTTTTATTCAAGAAAGTTGAAATTTCTCTTGAAACAGATGAGTTTTGAATTTTAAAAAAGACAAAATAGTTGCATTTTCATCCAAAAAAAGATTCCAGTAAACTTATCAGGATAAAAATATGAATTAAAAAAAAAATACGTTTCTACGGAAAAATTGAATTATCAATTCAAAAACACGATTTTTCAGTAAAAAGGAGGAATTTTCAACAAAATAGTTTAATTCTCTACCAAATATTTTCATGTTTATCCAAGAATGAAAAAATTTGTACTAAAAGAAAGGAATTTTTAATAAAAAACGAATTATTTTTTTAAAAGTTGAACTCTCATCGTGAAAAGATTTGTGTGCTGAAAGTTCTGGACGTTCAAATAAACGAATTTATTTACTGATGACTTTGTAAACTATAAAAAGGGCTAAATGTCTGTTCTTTTATATTAGAAATAATATATTTGCTAAAACAAAATTATAATGCATATAATAAAATAAAATAAAAAATAAAATAAATAAAACAAAATGCATATTTCCTTAGAAATAGTGAGATTTTCAACCAAACAGTGACATCATAATTTAAGAAAGATGAAATTTCTCATAAAACAGATAAATTTGTAACCAAAAATAAAAATATATAAAAATACTTGAATTTTCATCCAGAAACACATTTATGTTCTCTTTTCAATAACAAATCATTAATTTTAAACAAAATGAAAATTTTCAACAAAATAGTTTAATTTTCAACCAAACAGTTGCATTTTCATCCAAGATGTTATTTTTGCTAAAGCAGGTGAACTTTAAAATCGAAAATAAAAAATTTAAAAAAAGAGTTGAATTTTCAAACGAACAATTGCATTTTTGTTCAAGAAAGATGAAATTTTTTATAAAACATGTGAATCAGCATAGTAAAAAAATGTTCAGGGATTTTCCCACAAATGTTAACGAATTGCTAATTAACCGGAAATTTTGCGGGATAAAATTCAGGAATTTAATTAAAAAACATAAAATTTTGCCAAACAAACTATAGGGAAAATCGTAAGTTAAACTCACAAATGTTTGAGTATTTACCTAAAAGTTAAGGAATTTTTCATACCACAATCGACTGAAAAGTTAAGGAATTTATTTAAAACATTAATTTTTTTTAACACGCATCAAAAAGAAAACATACAAATTTAACAGGATAAAATTTTTAGATTGATGAATTTTAAACGAATTCAGAATCGTCTTGTAAAATGATTGAAGTTTCAATTCAAAAACACGATTTTTTTCAGTAAAAGGGAGGAATTTTTAACAAAATTGTTCAATTCTCTACCCAATTGTTTCAATTTTATCCAAGAATGACAAAATTTGTACTAAAACAGAGGATTTTTTAATAAAAAACGATTTTTTGATAAAATTGAACGCTCATCCTGAAAAGATTTATGCGCTTAAAGTTCTGAACTTTTAAATGTACGAATTTATTTACAGATGACTTTGTAAACTATAAAAAGGGGTATAAAAAATTAATTTTCAACAAAAAGTTAAACATTCAACCAAAGAGATGTATTTTCAATTAAAAATATATATCTTAAAATAATAAACAAATTACTTCTTCACAACGTGATTGAATCAAGTCTTTCAAAGATCAACTGATTGTCAATTACTTTTTGCCAATACTTAAATTTTCTGTTAAAAAAGATTTCAGTTGACTTTTTACGATCAAAACATGAGTTTTTAAACAAGAAATAAGTTTCTACGAAAAAAATAGAATTTTTAATCCAAAAATACAAATTTTTAACCGAAAAGATGAGTTTTTAATGAAATTGTTGATTTTTATGTAAAATAATTGCATTCATATAAAAAAAATTCTCTTAAAACGGATGAGTTTTTATTTTTAAAAACCACAAATTTTCAGACATCGTTGAATTTTCATCCAAAAAAGATTCCAGTGAACTTTTCAGGATGAAAATATGAATTTTTTAACAGAAAATAAGTTTCTACAGACAGATTGAATTTTTGACATCATTATCTAAGAAACATGAAATTTCTCTTAAAGCAGATGAATTTATCAATAAAAATAAAAATAAAAAATAAAAAAAATGTTTACATTTTTATTCAGAAAAACATTTCATTTCTCTTTTCAATTAAAAATCATTAATTTTAAACAAAATGAAAATTTTAAACAAAATAGTTTAATTTTCAACCAAACAATTATATTTTTATTCAAGAAAGATGTAATTTTTGCTAAAGTAGGTGAATTTTAAAATTTTCAATTTGTTCAAGAAAGATTAAATTTTTTCTAAAACATATGAATCAGCATTGTAAAAAAAAATGTCGCAGCTTTTCCCGAAAATCTTCACGAATTGCTAATAACCCTGTCATTTTGTGGGATAAAATATAAAATTTTGCCAAACAAACTATGAGGAAAATCCCGTTAAAGTTTGAAAATTTAAATAAAGTTATGGATTCTCTCCTAACACATCGTAGGTAAAATTCAGAAATGTTTGAGTATTTACCTAATTTTTTTTTTGAATTTTTCATACCACAATCGATCGAAAAGTTAAGGAATTTATTTAAAAAATTAATTTTTTTTGAACACGCATCAGAAAGAAAACTTGCAAACTTAACAGGATGATATTTTTATATTGTTTAAGTTTGAACGAATTCAGAATCGTATTGTAAAATAATTTAATTTTCAATTCAAAAACACGATTTTTTCAGTAAAAAAAAGGAATTTTTAACAAAATAGTTTAATTCTCTACCAAATAGTTTCATTTTTATCCAAGAATTATGAAATTTGTACTAAACAGAGGAATTTTTAATAAAAAACCAATTCTTTTTTTTTAAGTTGAACTCTCATCCTGAAAAGACTTATATTGGAAATAATATATTTACTAAAACAAAATTATGATGCATATTTTAGATTTTAGTTTAAAAAAATTTTTATGGAACAAACATTTTGTTTATTTCAACGTTCCGAACTTCAGGTACACAAAGATTTCTGTTCATTTTTGAACACGAAAAAATAAATTTTAAACAAAACTATATTTTCTTAGAAATAGTGAGATTTTAAATCAAACAGTCACATCATCATCTAAGAAAGATGAAATTTATCATAAAACAGATGAATTTGTAATTAAAAATAAAAAAATAAAAAAAATATTTGCATTTTCATCAAAAAAAAAACATAAACAAAATAGTTTAATTTTTAACCCAACAGTTGCATTTTTATTCAATATGTAATTTTTGCCAAAGCAGGTGAATTTTAAAATTGAAAATACAAACTTTAACAAAAAAGTTGAATTTTCAAATTTTCTATTTGTTCAAAAAAGATGAAATTTTTGCTAAAACAGATGAATCAGCATTGTAAAAAAGTGGTCGCAGTTTTTCCCGATAATGTAAACGAATTTCTAATAACCCTGTCATTTTGTGGGACAAAATTGGGAAATTTACTTTAAAAAATATAAAATTTTGCCAAAGAAACTATAGAGCAAATCCCGTAAAAGTTCAGAAATTTAAATAAAGTTATAGATTTTCTCCTAACACATCGTAAGTAAAATTCAGAAATGTAAAATTGCGAAATCACATAGGGAAATAGCATAAAAGGCCAAAATCTATCGAAAAGTTAAGGAATTTATTAATAATTAATGTTACGTTAAACACGTATCAGAAAGAAAACTTAGAAACTTAAAAGGATGAAATTTTAAGATTTTTTAATTTTGAACGAAATCAGAATCGTCTTGTAAAATATGTGCTTGAAGTTCTAAACGAAATTTTTTACTGATGACTTTGTAAACCAGAAAAATGTCTAAAATCTTCGTTAATTTATATTATAAATAATTTACTATTGAAAGAGAATTATAATGCATATTTTAAATTTCAGTTGAAACAATATTTAAACGAAAAAATATAAATGGTAAAAAATATTTCATTCATTTGAACGTTCGGAACTTCAAGTACATCAAACATAAAATGTATTTCCTTACCTTAGTCGATAGCTATGCCAAGCTGTGCATTTTTTAATCCCTTAGTTTTATATTTTCATACACTCTTAAGACAAACTTAATTAATAAAAAAACATTTTACGCAATGAAAATTTTTTGTTTTTTTTTTCCAAAAATTGTGTAAACTGGTCAACTTTTTGGTTGCTATAAAATCGGACCAATTTATTCATCAATTTATAATAATATCAAGCCTGATAAATTTTTACTTTGCCCTGACGTTCTAGATTTATCTTTTAGGTATAAAAAAAATCTAACACTTAGGAGATTTATAATGTTGATGCAAAAAATAGTTATCCCACACGAGTTACTCATACTTTTTTTATAACTAGGGGTGGCGGGGGCAGGGAATGGAGGGTTTGGGGGCGGAGTCCCAGGCCAGAAAAAAAGCATCTACTGACTTATAAGTTATGGGTCGAGCAACTAAGTCACACATTTTTCTCTTGTTTATATCGTTGTATCCCTTTGCGATTCAAGGCAATTTTTTGTGTTTTTTTTTTAAATAAAGGAAAAAGTTGACACGTGTTATGCGCACGACCCCTATGTTGTTATCTAGAATAAAAGAGATTGGGGATTTCCCAAGTTTCTATTGATCCTTTCTAATACAAATAGATGGCGACAGGCGTCGATTGTCGAGAAGAAATATGTATTATGCGTGAAAAAATATCGAGAGCATCTATGAAAGAAACTTTTTTTAGGAAACCTTTGGCTTGAAGTTCTGAAAGTTCAAATGACCGAATTTTTTTACTGATGACTTTGTAAACGATAAAAATGTCTAAAATGTTTTTTAATTCATATTAGAAATAATATATTCACTAAAACAAAATTATAATTCATTTTTTATTGCAGTAGGAACAATATTTATGGATAAAATACAGAATCAAAAAAAAAATTTCGTTCATTTAAACGTTTAGGATTGTAGGTGCATGATAAAAGATGACTTTTTATCCCATTGGATTTTCATTCCAAAAGGACGAAGTTTTTATGCGAAAAGATGAATGCCTAATAAAGATTTTTAATTTTTTAACAAAAAACCTAAACTTTTACAAAATAATTGAATTTTTAACCAAGCAGTTGAATTGTCAACCTGTAAAGACGAATTTAAAAAAAATAAGAAAGAATTTTTAAACAAAAAAGATTAAAACTCGACCGCAATCAAGTGCATTTTCGACCAATAAATTTAATTTTTTAAATCCTAAAGATGCCTTGTTTGGAAGATTGTTGAATTAACATTCTGAAAAGGTTAATTTACAACATAGAAGATAATTTTCAACCAATAGAAAATGAATTTTTAACCAAACAGCTGAATTTTCAAGCCAAAAAGATTTTTTTTAAAAGACATTTGAATTATTAAAAAAAAATCATTTTTAACCAGAAAAGATGACTTTTGTGCCATAAAAAATTGAGTTTCATACAAAAATAATAGAATTTTCAACTAAAAAGAATGACCCTTTAACAAAACAGTGAATTTTTAATGAAAAATAATTAACTTTAAATAAGAAATATTTAGATTTTCTTATTTAATTATATTAATTCAGTTCGCATTTAAGTAAAAAGTGGAAGATATTCAAAACAGGAGAAAAGAGGGAATTCTTAAAAAAATGGAAAATAGGGGAAAGAGTCCTCTCTTAAAATAAACCAGTGTTCACTCAGTGGAATTCCGTCACTGGCTTAATCAGTGTTTCAGTTTCTCGGGAAAATGTATCGCTTCAAATTGAAAAGGGCGATAAATTTAAATAATAAAATAAGTCAAAATAATGGCAAAAATATTATTTGCATTAAACAGTGCCTTACTCAGGGTTGATTCGATATTCCAATTTCTAAATTTTTGCAGGTATAAAACCAAATATACACCTATAAGATTAATAATATTAATGCAAAAAAATTTTGTTTCTCTATACATTTTAAACACTTTTTAGTTGAGTTTTCAAATCAAGAAGATAAATTTTGAGCCTGAGAAAGGCATTTTTTTAACTAAAATGAGGAATCTTCAACAAAAAATATGAATTTTAATACAAATAGTTGAATTTTTCACCTAAAAGAATAATTTTCTACAAAAAAGACCCATTTTCAACAAAGTACATGAATTTTCATCCTAAAAATATCAATTTTCAGCGAAAATTAGAATGAATTCTGAACAAAATATTAATTCAAGTTTAAACCCTTAAGGTAAATTTTCTACGAAAAAAGATACAGTTTCAATAAAATATATAAATTTTCATCTAAAAAATATAAATTTACAAACCAAACCAATAATAGTTTAATTTTCGGTTAGAAAAGTTAATTTTAAACAAAGAAAAAAACGAGTTTTCAGCCAAATTATTTAGCTTTCAAATAAAAATATAAATTTTCAAGAAAACTTGGATTCAGCTAAAAAATTAACTTTCAACTAAAAAGAAACGAATTTGCCAATAAATAACTTATTTTTTCATCACAGTGGTAAATTTTTGACTAAATAGTTGAATTTTCAACACAAAAGATGAATTTTCTATAAAAAAAGAACGGATTTTTAACTAAATATTTTTTATTCCAACCAAAGAAACGAATTCATAACATAAAAATATAATTGATAAATTTTCTACACAACAGAAAATTTTATAGAAAAAAATTTAATTTATATCGAAAAAGGTAAGTTTTCCACAAAAGATGGAATAGTTAAAGTGAATTTTCAACTAAAATGATAAATTTTCTACCAAAAATAAAATACACTTAAAGTTTCAATTAGTAAAATAAATTTTCAACCAAAAAGTAAATGAATTTTTTAAAAATAGTTAAGTTTTCAAGAACAGAAATTAATTTTCATCAAAAAGACAAAACAGATAAATTTTCAACTAAAAATAGAATAATTAAATTTTCAGTAAAAAACTTAATTTTCAATAAAATCAAAGTAAACTTTCAACGAAATAGTATAATTTTCAACTAAGATTTAACTTCTATAAAAAGCTTCAATTTTCAACAAAAAATGGAAGTTACATTTTTAGCTTAAACAGTTAAATTTAAATAGCAACAAACTTATTATCAATCTATAAGATGAATTATGTACGAAAGTAGATGAATTTTTAACAGAATTTTCAATCAAAACGATAAGTAAGTCACCAAGAAGTTCAAATATTCTCCCACTAATTCAAACTTTCAATAAAATACAGGAATTTTAAACCAAATATTTGAATTTTCCACTTAAGAAGATACATTTTTGAATCAAACATGTACAAGGTAAATTTGCAGTTAAAACTGTTAATATTAGACTAGAAAATATAATTTTCAACAAAAAATGGAAGTTACATTTTTAGCTTAAACAGTTAAATTTAAATAGCAACAAACTTATTATCAATCTATAAGATGAATTATGTACGAAAGTAGATGAATTTTTAACAGAATTTTCAATCAAAACGATAAGTAAGTCACCAAGAAGTTCAAATATTCTCCCACTAATTCAAACTTTCAATAAAATACAGGAATTTTAAACCAAATATTTGAATTTTCCACTTAAGAAGATACATTTTTGAATCAAACATGTACAAGGTAAATTTGCAGTTAAAACTGTTAATATTAGACTAGAAAATATAATTTTCAACAAAATAATTAAATTTTCAGCATCAACAGGTTTGTTAACTCAAATGAAAAATCATCAACTAAATAAATGAACTTTTACCAAAGCTCCCAGGAGAATTTTCAACTGAAAAAGATCACTATTAAAAAATGGAAAAGCTAAATTTTCTGTAAAAAAATAATTTTTCAACAAAAAAAGGCTTTTCCACTAAACACTTACATTTTCAACCAAAGAAATGCTTTCAATCAAAAAAATAAATTTAAAACTACTAAGACTACTCAAGCAAAGAATAATAATTTTTAATCGAAAAGTTGTCAATACTAAAATTTTCTGATAAAAAAGATTTCAGTTGACTTTTCACGAACAAACCATGAATTTCTAAACAAGAAATAAGTTTCTACGAAAAAATTTAATTTTTAATACAAAAAGACGAATTCTTAACCAAAAAGGTGAGTTTTTAATCAAATTGTTGATTTCTCTGCCAAATAATTGCATTCGTATCCAAAACAAATTTTCAGATATCGTTGAATTTTCATCCAAAAAAGATTCCAGTGAACTTTTTAGGATCAAAATATGAATTTTTTAACAGAAAATAAGTTTCTACAGAAAGATTGAATTTTGAATTCATTAAGACCTTTATTTTTTAACAAAAAAATAATTTTTTAAATTGAACTTTCATCCAGAAAAGATTTTAGTTCATTTTTTAACAACAAAATATAAATTTTAAACGAAACTATATTTTCTTAGAAATAATGAAATTTTCAACCAAACAGTGACATAATTATCCAAGAATGATAAAATTTCTCTTCAAACAGATGAACTTTTAATTAAAAATAAAAAAATAGTTAAATTTTCACCCAGAAAAAGATTTCAGTTCTCTTTTCAATAAAAAATTGTCAGTTTTAAACAAAATGTAAATTTTCAAACAAAATGTAAATTTTCAAACAAAATGGTTTAATTTTCAACCAGACAGTTGCATTTTTATCCAAGAAAGATGTAATTTTTACTAAATCAGGTGAATTTTAAAATCGAAAATACAAACTAAAAAAAAAAGGTAAATTTTTAAACGAATAGTTGAATTTTTGTTCAAGAAAGATAAAATTTTTTCTAAAACAGATGAATTTTTTAAAAAATAGATTAATTTTCATACAAAAAAGATTCTGGTTCACTTTCCAACACCAATATAAAAATTATAAACAATAATTGAACTTTCTGCTAAATAGTCGATTTTTTAAACAAAATGAATGAAATTTTAACAAGATTGTTAAATTTGCAACTAAGCAGTTGCATTTTTGTCCAAGAGAAATTAGAATTTAACTAAAACTGGTGAATTTTTATATCAAAAAGACACATTTTTAAAAATAGTTGAATTTTCATCCCAAAATATTTCAATTGACTTTTCAACACAAAAATTCAAATTTTAAACAAAAAGTAAATTTTATATAAAATAGTTGAATTTTCAACAAAAACAGTTGCATTTTAAACCAAATAATAAAATTTATTACTACAAAAATAATCTTCCAGAGAACATTTTCGCGAATTTGCAAAAATTATGTACCTGAAGTTCTGAACGTTTAAATGAAGGAAATATTTTCTTTCTATTTTACCTTTCTATTTTACCCATAAATATTGTTCAAACTAAAATTTAAATTATGCATTATAATTCTTTGTCAATAATAAATTATTTTCAATATAAGTTAACAAACATTTTAGCACTTTTCCTGGTTTGCAAAGTCCTCAGTAAAAAAATTCGTTCATTTTTTTAACACTTTTTATTGTGATTTGATAATAATATAAATAAAAAAGAAGTAAGCAATAAAAATTGAAGAATTGGTTGGATGCCTTCTCATTTTTCTTTCCTCTTTTTTATTTTATTTTTTAATTAGGGAAACTTTTATCTGTTTTCAAATTGCAATAGAAATATTTTATGGTGGTTGTCCAAATTTGGTAGTTAGATTTTTAGTTTTATTTTCTGGAATTCTGCACATTAACTTGATTATTGGACCTTAAATAGGATTTTTAATTTCATTTTAATCTCACTTGAATTTAACCTTCCCTCCCTACACCTATTTTTTCAATCAAGTTCCCTACACCGGGTCAAATTGACCCGACCACATTTTTAATCGGCTATCATCTCAAAACGGCTTAACCAATTCAT
>JAAAKG020136507.1:0-35820 GCA_010014905.2 Druon quercuslanigerum
ATATGCAAAAACACAAACTTGCCCGCCGCGCTAACTACCGGTATGTGGTGGAACTAATCTCATGCCGTATCTAGGACTTAATATCTTTGGCATAGCATAGCATAAGACTGAAAGGAAAATAACAATAGACATAAATCTAATTACAAACAATCATCTGGATATTTTTTCATCTAGTTCATCTAATTTAAAAAGCAAATGGCGTTGTTTGAATCTGTCAAACGGCTGGAGCAACCGACAGCGTAACAATCCATCAGCAGTAGACGCCCATACGCCTACTTTAGTTCGATCACATTATGATAAACAAAGGTTATATAGACACACGTGATAAGTAATATATCTCCATCAAAGATGAGCATGTTGAAGAAAAGGTAAGTTCAATTGGATTCAACTGCAATTAAAAACTATTTACAGTCTTATTAATCTTATTGTATTGTTGGTTCTTGTTTCTAAACATTGAAACGTTCGATGCACTTATATACGTAAAAGAAAATATTTTCATTCCCAATTGTTTTCTTTTTGCAGATTAAGCAAGTTCGATGACATTATGAACGCGGATGATATTGACAAAGCAAGTCTTAAAAAACTATGCTTTCATGGTACGTGAATATGCTAAAAAAATGGTTCTTTAATCAGTGCAAAAAAATTACAATATCTTTTCCTATTTTGTTTTTCTCAAAGTTAAAAAAAAAGAGAAAAATTTCAATTTCTTTTGCAATTTTATGAAAATTGCAAAAGAAGTTGAAAACGTTACACTCTGCCGTTTTTTAACTTACAAGTTTTAGCGATTTTTTCTTTTGTAATTTTTTTAACATCCAGAATAAAAAAAAAATGTAATTCTTAGACGGTGTAAATAGCCAATGTAATCAGTTGACTACGCTAATAATATTGAATTGTTATTAACTTGAATATTCAAATTGGATAATTCTAAATTTAACCATTTTCAGGATGCTTGAAGTCGAAAATTTGAAATATATAAATTGAATTAAAACTGTCTTATAATTAACACTCATTCTTTAGCAAAGTGAGCGGATACATTTTTTATAGACTTTACAGAAAATCTTGTTTTATTTGAGTTAATTTTATACAATTTTTCCAAATGAGCAGATTTGTGCATTTAATATTTTTTAATACTTAATAAACATAAAACACATTTTCAAGATAATTTCGTTAAGAAGTAAATTTGATTTTTCTATAAGGTTGCATTCGCCAGGCTGTCAAATAATACGTAAAGATTTAGTTTTTTTGGGGGGTGCTTAGGGGGGGGGGGGGGTAAAAATAAAGGTTGTAAAAACTTGGCAAGTTTCGATTAAACACTGAAGTATGAGTGCAATTTTTTGAAAATCCAAAATTTCCTCATGTTAATTAAATGGAATTTTGAAAAAACATTTGAATCTCGAAAAAAATTACGGATTTTCTTTTTCCGAAAATAAACATATTGTCGGGGGTGACTTGTCCTCTAGAGTGGAAAAATTTTTGCTATACATTTTTGGACAACCCTAAACAGCAGTCTATACTCTCCAATCTATGAGTTGCAACCTAAACGCTGGAATCACCGATTGTTATTGGTTTTTTAAAAGATGCATTTTAAAATTCGAAGAGCTCTTAAATTCCGAAATATGTGTATATTAAAAGATTTACGCACATTTTATTAATTTTTCCGCGTAGTTATTCAAAATGTATTCTAAAAAATGTGTGTGAATTGCTAATGTAAAAGAGCATGTTATCATACCCTCAAAATATTTGAAGATGAATATTACCTAACGAAAAACAGGTTGCACGAATGTGTCTGTATGTCTACTTGTTTGTGAGCTCGATAATTTTTGAAAGAATTAATCTATTAGAACGGCCTTTGGTACACTCTTTTAATGTCAGAATCTGAAGGTCAAGTTCTTTAGCCAGCTATTTTGGATAAAAATTGCAAAAGCATTTGAAAAGTCGTACAATTTATCTTACGACTTTTTGGATAAAAAGGAAATTATCACAGTTATAGCAATTTTTAAATTAAAAAGAAACAAAGGAAAATGAAAATTTTAAGTCGAACAACATATGGGTGATTGTCAGATTGCAGGCAAACTTTTTACCTAAAGTGGCAATCACATTATTATTAGGAATTTCATATTTAACAACCAAAGTTTATTGAATCACATTTAAAAATTTTTAATCCAAAAGGGGCATTTTCAAAAATAAGTAATATAATTAAATTCGTACAATAAATATGGAAAGCGGGTTTAAAGTTGTAACCACATGCAAGTTAGGAAATAGTTTTGAATGTAAAGGATGGTCTATTCTGGCCTCGAGTAGTTTCCCAATAATTTTGTACACGGGGAAAACCGTTTTCACGAGGATACTTTCAATAGAGCTTAACATTTTTAACATTTATAAGAATAATAATATCTACTTTTACTTTTTTATAATAAAGATTGCAGTGCATTTTTCGTTTTAAAATAAAGCTATTTATTTCTGCATAGATCATCGAGAAAATATAATGTGTAGGTTAGGAATTTATAAAAGAATGTAACAAATATAGCAAATTCTGGTAATTTTTCATTGAGATGTTTGATCTCTATTTGAAACCGGAAGTTAGGGAATAATAAACAAACCAGTCCACCTCATCCTCGCGCATGTGCAGATACACGCGGTATCACTGCATAACATGAATGTTTACAGGAAAACGATGAAGTTTATCCTTTTTTAATATTTGTAAAAAAATAATACATTCTAATCACAAATAAACGCATGAGCATTAAATATAAACCTGCTGAGCCGGTAGCAACATTTTTTTGTACTCCGAAACTGTTTTTAAGCAATATCTCTGGTGACAATTTTGTTGTCAAAATGACAATCTGTTTTCAAAATGTACATTTCTGTTTTATTATCCGATTTGCAAAAAAATATGTTTATATTTAAAGTTAAATTTTATACAATTTTGCGTTTACGGACACGCTTAATAATTCTGTTTTCATTACTCAAATGTAACTACAAATATTTTACTATAAAAAAAGACTCGCGCAAATGACTATTAAAACGACAAAAATCGAGGGACAGACTTTAAGGCTTATACAATATTATTTGTTTGGCTTGAAAAATATGCATAAATTAAAGTTTTGTTCCTCTAAAGTTTACAAACTTTAGAACAAAGGTGAAAGTCCGTATCTCCTTGTAAAAAGTGAGGCTAAGACACCTAACGCTAATGACGTTTGGGGTGTTCTTATATTAAATTTAAGTCAATAGGAACAGAAATGTAAAAAAAAAGCGAACTGAACATTTTGTAGAGGATCATAATCAGTATTTATTAAATAAAAATAAATGTAAGTAAGAGTTTATATTTTAATGTTATATTACTGGTACTTCAAGTTTACCTGCAATTTGACAATCACCCATATATGATATGAAAAAAAGTCATGAGAAAAAAACACTGCTTTTTGAAAACCCTACAAGATCATTATAACTTTTTGAATTTTCTTGAAAAATCGAAAATTCAAATTTTGATCGCAAAATGATGAAAAATTTCATTTTTCGGTCAAACTATGCAAGATACGTAAAAAGACAAGAACAAAAATTGTGGAACAAAAAAAATCTACAATTTTCTTATTAATCACTTTTGATAGAACGCGCAATTTTTGTTTTATTCGTTAATAACATCATTATTTTCACCATTCATTTCACCTGAAACCGATTGCGGACAAATTGTAGAAAAAATTTTTAATTGGCATATAATTATTTATTATATTTCTAGATTCTATTCGTGTATATTAAGAATAATACATTATTTTTACTAAGCCAGAAAAAAATTATTGAAAACATGTGGATTAAAAAATGGCGATAGTGTGTCATTTTTTAAATAAATTAAATATTAAAGTTACTTGTTTAAAATTAAGTAGAGAGCAACAATGCTATCAGGGATAATTTAAATTTATTGTCTATAATGATATTTTGGAGTTGTAGTTAAGATTTGATCATTTATTATAAGCGAAATACACAACCGAAAATTGTGGAACTTGTTTAGAAATAAGGATTGGTACCAACCTTTTGCAGGGTGTTCAGTAAAACTACTCATCAAAACTGATTCTTCAAGATATTCTTCCTCGAAAACCTAAAAATTAGCAAAAAACACCACTTCCAAACTCTCGTATTTTCGAATATACATATTTAAACAAAAATTTATCTGCGCAAATAAATAATTTAAACTTATTAATGATATTTCATGATATTGAATATCGCTCACAAAAAATAGCGTTTAAAATGTTGCCTCGACCGAACGATTATGACAGACTTGACCAAAGTAGGCAAAGCAAACTGAAGGAAGTAGACAACGTATTGATTATTTGATTTTTTCGAAAAATTCTAAATAATTCTTTAAAATTACTAAAATGGTAGTGATATTTCTAAGAACGTCGACAGAACATGTACCTAAAAATGCCAGCCCTTTTATATACTACTAGTATGTACTATTTTGTGATATGTACAGAGACCAAAACGAAACGAAATACTTTCGTGACTTAGGTTTTTTTTCTATCAGTTTCTATACTGCCAAAATGAATATATGTTTAATCGATTTAGGTTACGTTATTCAAAATGCCGAAATTGTGACGAAATTTGTTAATTACTTGTAATTTTGACATACAGTTTATTCGAAGTAAATATTAAAAGTCACACGGATAAAATATGACGTTTCGGACGCTTGCTGACTATATACTATTAATGTAAATATTATTTCATGAGATTCTGTCGTGTAGGTATTTTCTTTTTTAACAATGGAAAATTTACGTTAGAAAACGAAACAAACTGTGATTAAACTCTGCAGAACAAAATTATTTCTCTTAAAAAGCTTTAAAAGTAATTCTCTTGACTCTTTTATCTGAACGGAAAAATATGTGTAGTTTCATTTCCTTTGAAAAAAAATGAAATTCAGTCAGTGGGATTACTAGTTCGTATTTGATGATTATAGTCTGACGTGTTTGAATGTTACCGACATAAAAAGTGTAACAAAAAAGTTATATTATTATATAAAATGTTTTTAAGCTCTGATTTACATGTTTATTTAACTTATAACGTTTTTTTCATCACATATTAAAAAAAAAACAAAGTTTATCTTTTATAGTGAGAATAGGTACGGTGACGACTGTAATTGCTAAATATAAACATTCGAAATAAAAAAAGTTTAAATTTAAAAGGTTTTCAATTCAACTGTTTTAATTTGAAAGTTTTCGGCATTCAACAGATTCTAATTTTTGTAGCTTAATTGTTCTAAACTATACAGTCTGTAACTAGATACGCTAAAAGTCCATATTTTAAGCTTCAAAATAAGCATTATAAAAAACCAAACTATTTCTACATATATTTTAAGACTCTGACATTGATGGTACCTAGTAACTTCAGCATTTAAAATTTCAGTTCTAATATTTTTGCAACAGTATATTAATTTATGGTTTGACACCTAAAAGTGGGTCCTACAGAACTTCTATTATGTATCATAGATTTAAAAAATTGAAAGACGTTTTTGAACAGTGACTTGATATGACTTGGAATTAAATACGTGCGTTTAATATAATATAAACATGCGTTTGGGCGCACATTTATCGTCGTCAAAAATTTCACGATTCCTCAAATGACGCAATCTATGTTTTGCACACTTTTCCGAAGCGGCAAAACGGGATCTTTTTGAGTGCGGGAAAACTGGAAAATAATTTTAAATTTATTTTTGATTTGGATTTTTTAAAACTTTTCCAATCATTTAAATCTTAGCCTCTTAATGTTGCATAAATTTACACAACTTAATGAATTCGATTTGAAATTCTTTTGAGTTTAAAAAGTTAAATTTGTAAAATTTTCAAGTGTGAGATCATGCATTAAAAATTTCAATTGTTTAAATTTTTACTGTTTCAAATCGAAAGCCTTAATAGTTTAATAATTGTAACTTTCGGATAAAGTGTTTCAAATTTTCAAAATAATTTCAAATTTGTAAAATTCAGGTTCATAGTTAGATGGCACTGACAAGTTGAAAAAAATAAGTATTACCGTCGACTGCATATTTCAAAAAGATTGTTTTGTCCCCGTCAGTATTTATTAGGTACTTGCTTCATAGTTGGGAAATTTTTCGTAACTATTTAAAAAATTAAATCTTTAATTTAATTTCAGGAATCCCAGACGAAGGAGGCTTGAGGTCTTTATGCTGGAAGCTGTTGTTAAATTATTTACCAACAAAAAGAGCAAGTTGGTCAGAAACTTTGACACGAAAAAGGGAATTATACAGGACGTTTATAGGTATTTGAAGAAACTTAATTTCTCTTCATAAAACCTACTAGCAATTGCGGTGGACTATTTCTCCATCTGGTGTCAAAAATCAGAACGAGAAGAGTAGGAACAATTTTAAAGATGCAATTTAATGTGTACATAAAAGTATTTTTACTATTGTTCTGTTGAATTAAAAACAATGATTAAATGTTAAACTTTAGTCTTCATCGAAAACAAAGTATTCCAGATGAAATTTCTATCTTACACAGTGAAAAAATAAATTTTATCAAAACTTTTTCTCAGAGGCTTAAATGAACCGTAATTATTATGTAGCAAACATTTGGTCAAAATTATGTTTTCAGGTTACATTTTTATTACATAATTCATTTATGCATACTTTACTTTAAATAAAATTTACTTGTGAGTTCTTGTTCGAACTTTTTTTTTTGTGAAGAAATGCGTTTTTACTGTATATGATGAAAATTTAATCTGAAACACTTTGCTTTTCGATAAAAACTTATTTTTATTATGCAATAATTGCTTTTAACTTTACCATTAACATTCTACCTAGTTCTTCTAGTTCTGATTTGTAGCACTGAGTGGCGTATCGAGGTTTATCTATCTCTAATATAAAGTAAAATCTTTAAAAAGAATTAAAGCGGTAAATATTTTGTAATTTAGAGGATCTTATAGTAACTCCAGGGGAATCAAATGCGGACGGAGAACGTGTTGACGTCACATTACATGACCACCCTCTGAACCTCAATCCGGAGAGTAAATGGCAAACATTTTTTAAGGATAATGAAGTTTTACTCCAAATAGATAAAGACGTCAGGTAAGATTTACAACTGTAGAAAAAATTATGTCGTCACTGACATGAATTAGGAGTTAGAATTCGGTCTTCGTCTTCGGCATTAACTTAATCTAATCCGTGATTGTTCCAATTCAAAACCTCAACGGAGAGCCCAAATCCTGCGAGCGGAAGGCAATAACAAAACACCTACATTAGCTCTTCTGCAAGTCCATCTAAGAGCAATTTATATTTTCTAGTTTTTAGAATACAAAAAAGCAATTCTATGAAGAAGGCCATATGGTAATTAGTAGTTCAAATAGAATATTCAAAGTTTAAAACATTCACAAGGTGGTGACTTGACCAGGAAATGACTGGGAATCTTATTGGCCGGGGAAAACCGGGAATTTAATGAAAAAACGAGCATTTACATCTGATGGAAGTAAATCAATCATTTGAAATTATGTCAAATGTTCAAAGGGATTTTAATAGTTATATGAATTTCAAAGAATGTATTCACAATAAGTGAGGGATTTCGTAGAGTTTCGTTGATTTGTAAATATTTCCAATTTTTGTTACAATTTATTTGAAATTCGCCCAGAATTCTTATTAATTTATGTCGAACAATTTTTAATTCATCCGAGGCTTTCTAAATTCACTAAATTTAGTGTTTTTTTTAATGTTATTGTTTAATTCGAGGATTAATTCAGCTGGCAGTTTGCTAAATTTACGTTAAATCCGTACGAATTTCATCAAATTCTTTTGAATTCTTTTTTAATTTCTCTAAACTTATTTTAAACTTACTGAATTCAATGCATTTTTTCGTATTTTTTAATTTTGTTGAATTCACTTGATTCTATTCAAACTCAGTTTGATTTTTTATGAATTTCATCGAATTCTTCTCTTTTGCCCTAAATTCCTATAAATTCACTCAAATTTGATTGAAATGAATGCGTTTGTTCGATGTTAAAATTTTTTTCCAATTTATTTGAATTCCTTTGAGTTGTTGTGTAGTCATTAGCCACTTTTTTGTTAGAAATTATTATGTTGAACATGAATTTTTTGCAAATGAAAATTTTACTATTCAATTTTTGGTTAACACATAATCTATTTAAGTTGAAAATTCGTGTACACATTTTGTTGAAAATTTGTCTTATTTGACAGAAATCAGTCTTCTTATTTGAAAATTTATCTTTTTGATTAAAAAATCAACTATTTCAGTTCGAGATGCATTATTTTAGTTGAAAGTTGATCTTTTTTGTTTAAACTCAAGTATTCTAGTGGGAGATTTATCATTTTAGTTAAATAAATCACTTTGGTTAGAAAATGTAACTACTTGGTTAATAATTCATTGTTTTTTTGGCTGAAAATGATTTTTTTTAACTAAAAATATAAATAAATACTTTAATTGAATATTCCCTCATTTTAGTTGATATTTCATCTTTTTGGTTGAATATTAGTTTTTTTAACTGAAAATTTTTCTATTTAATTTTTGGAGGACAGTTTTTTTCGTTGTAATTTGAAATGTGCTAGTCATATATTCTAGTGATATATTCATAATTTTATATGAAAATATTTCTTTTTTGTTGAAAATTCCACTATTTTAGTTGAAGATTCATCCCTTTAGTTAAAAATTCACCACTTTGTTTAAAAATGTAACTTTTGAAAAGTTCGTTTTTTGTTTGAAAATTATTAATTTTTTAACTGCAAATGTAACTTCCAATTGAAAATTCTATCATTTTCAGGGTTTTTAGCGGACCGGGGAACCGGGTAAACCCCGCGAATTTTATTTGACCGCGAAAAACGCGGTTAAAACCCGGGAATTTTATTTAGGACCGGGCTTTTTGTTTCTTCTATCGAAAAATCGATTTTTTCTACGTTGTCTTCTTTTTATTCCATTCCTACATTGTCTACAGTCGCAAGGTTCCTTCCTATGCTTATCCTATGTATATGTTGAAACTTACACTCTTTTGTTAAAAAATCATGTTTGTGTTTTAAATTTATCTATTGCAATTGAAGATCCATCATTTTAATTGAAAATGCATCACTTGGATTGAAAATTTGTTGTTTTTTGTTTTGAAAATTAATTATTTTAACTGACAAATTTAATTGCTGTATACCGATTCCGAGTTCATTATTTTAAATGCTTGGAAATATTAATGTTAAAAGTTATACATGGAAAAAACTGGAGATACCTGAAAAAAACCCTGGAATTGTTCGAGAATTTTCGTGCCGGATTTGAGTAGACACCATGGATTCATTAAAAGATTAGCTTAAATATGATTTTTGTAAAATACACTGGGATTCCCATTTAAGCCGTTCCGAGAATTGTTGCCGCAGCGGTTTTAGAGCCCGCGGGGTCGATAGAGGGTTTACTGTATATGTTCTGAGCGAGCGAATGTTACGTTCGATTTAAGTCAATGTCGTTTAGGAGCATGCCCAAAAACGGACTTAAATGGGATTCCATCTTTACTACGCGACGCCGTAAAAATTGTCCAACGTGACAATCGTTACGGTGGATCGTGGGCGAAAACAATCAAAATTCCCTGTGAGGTAGTAAATTTTGATCAATTTTGGATATTTTTTTTAAATAATCGTATTCGTGTCCGCTTTCTTTTGTTGCTGCGTCTTTTTCGATATTTTCAGATTTCGATTTTAGGCATATCGAATATTTGTAGAACCTATATCCAGGACTTCTTATACTTGATACCATGAATTACGGGCAGCATTCAGCGATTTTAAAGTAGTAAACCTTAATGCTAGTTATTTCTGAACATTATCACTAAAAATATAAAGCAAGTAAACCCCAAAACGACAAACCCCAAGCCTACAAATCCCAAACTTACAAAACCTCAAACCTATAAACCCCAAACTCACACACCCCAAACACTTAAACCACAAACCCACAAGTCCTTAGCCCAACAACGCCAAACCCACACACCCTAAATCTACACACACCAAACCCACAAACCCCAATCCTACACACCCTTAGTGCACAGATCCTAAACCCACACATCCCCAACTCCTGGGTTTAGGGGTGTGTGGGTTCGTGGACATAGGTTTTATGGGTTTTGGAATGTGTAGGTTCAGGGAAAGTGGGTTTGCGGGTGTGTAGGTATAAGGTGTGTGGGTATATAGATTTGGGCTGAGTGTTTTTGGTGGTGGGGTGGTTTGGAGTTTGTGGATTTGGAGTGTGTGAGTTCGAGGTGTGTGTGAGTTTAGGGTTTTTGGTTTAAGAGTTTGTGGGTTTGGCGTTTGTGGGCTTAGGATTAGTGGGTTGGGACTTTGAGTGTTTGAGGTTTAAGTGTTTAGGGTGTACGAGTTTGGGGTTTATAGGTTTGAGGTTTTGTAAGTTTGGGATTTGTGAGCTTGGGGTTAGGGGGTTTGTGGATTTGGGGTGTGTTTGGATTTACAGTTTGCGGGTTAAGGGTTTGTAGGATTGGGGTGTGTGGGTTTGGGGTTTGTTGGTTTGGGGTGTGTGGATTTAGAGTGTGTGAGTTTGGGGTGTGTGTGAGTGTATGGTTTTTGAGTTAAGAGTTTGTGGGTTTGGCGTTTGTGGGCTTAGGATTAGTGGGTTGGGAGTTTAAGTGTTTGATGTTTAAGTATTTGGGGTGTGTTAGTTTGGGGTTTATAGGTTTGAGGTTTTGTAAGTTTGGGATTTGTGGTTTTGGGAGTTTGGGGTTTGTCGGTTTGGGGTGTGAGAGTGGGGGTTTGGAGTTTACGTGCTTTAGTTTTGTTTTGATAATGTTCAGTAATAACTAGTATTAAGGTGTACTTTTTTAAAATTGCTCAATGCTTCCCGTATTTCGTGGTCTAAAGTATAGGAAAAATCCTGGTTATAGGTTCTATAAGTATACGATATGTCTAAAATCGAAATCTTAAAATGTCGAAAAAGTCACAGTGACTTAAGAAAGTGGACACGATTACGAGTATTTAAGAAAAATATCCCAAATTGGTCGAAATTTACTACCTCGCACTGAATTTTGATCATTTTCGCCCACTGTGCGGCGCGGGCGTCGCGTGCTATGTTATAAGTACATATTTCTGCCATTTTTTAATGAATGTATCTAAAAGTTTCCAGAAATCTTTTTTCATCTATATAACACAACTTTCTCGTTGAAAATTTATCTAAAATTTATCTAAAATCTAAAATTTATCTAAAATCTAAAATTTTATCTAAAATCCTATATTTGCCAAATTTACTTTCGCGAATTTGATAATTTCCATTTATTGATACTCGAAGGAGAGCGCTTTCAGCGTTTTTGAGAGTCAGGCGATTTTATTGAATCCAAGAACTCAATTTTGCAATTGTTATGTTTGAAGTAAGAAACTCTTACAAATCATATTTTTAACAGGAGACTGTGCCCTGATATATCATTCTTCCAACAGGGTACGGAGTACCCTTGTCAAGCAATAGTAAATGCTAGTGGACAGAAGCGTTTGCATGGAAGAGTGCAACACACAGTGTTACGAAGCGCAAATGTCGAAAGAAAAGGATTAGGAATAACTAAGGTACTTATTTTCGTTACCTTTTCTAAGTCACATTAATTAGCCTAATTTGAACTCCATAATGAGAATCTTAATTTTTTATTAAAATTTTCATTTGATCATTTGTTGTAAATTTCGACGGACAGTACGTCAGAATTAGACTTTTGATAGCATTTTGAAAATAACTAGCAGAATTATTGCACACCTGAATCCATGTGACAGACAGTTTTTTCAGCATTCAGAACCAAGCCTACCCTCCTTTTCTTTTTCTTCAGTATTCATGTTCAATTTCATTTAGGTGCACAACAAAGGAATTTAAACAAACATAATTAAGATTCTCAATTAACCCTTTCATTGTTTGCTCCTGTTTTAATTACTGACTTTTACACTTCTGTTATTTGCTTTACTGATGAGCAGCAGGTACAGTAAAATTAATTCGTGAAAAAAATGTAATTTCACTATTATCAAGGGTTTAAAATCATTTTAAAATACAGATAGCCGTCTCAGTAAGGAAAGCAGCTGAGGACTATGCACCCTTGCCGGAAGGCGGCGAAGCTCATTGGGAAGTTCTTGAAAGAATTCTTTTTCTCTACGCGAAATTAAATCCGGGACAAGGTTATGTTCAGGGAATGAATGAGATTGTGGGACCTATCTATCATGCATTTGCGTGTGATCCCGATCAACATTGGAGAGGTAATTAATTCAACGAAATTATTATTAACTAATTTGTACGATTGTAGGTTTGGATTCATTGCGTGGAAAAGTATCAAAACTCGATAGATTATGATAGGAAATGTTCAAAATATAAAAAACTGAAATTGTTTAAAAATTATAATTTTATGAGATTTTCTATTAATTTAAAACCGAAAATATTTGAGAACTTTTGTCAAATTCTTTTGTACTTAAACAAGTAGGTGTGTAAATTAGGGCGAAGTAAAAGTGCTACAATCAGTCGAATCGTTTGTGCATAGAGAAAAAAAATTTCGTCCATTGGCATCCGAAAACAATAAAAAATATATATAAATGTAAAATCGGTTAATGTATTCTGTGCAGTTTTTGGATTTAAAAGTTTCAACAAAATTTACTCTTGAGTTCAAAAATTATCGCAAATTTTGTGTGATTACTGTTTTTGCTAGTAAACAGTAAGAAAAAATTAGAAGCAAACCATTTTCAATCATATAGTTAAATTTAAAAAATTAATTCTTAAAGTAGTTGTATTTACACAAATAATAAAACTTTCACCTCAAAAAGACGATTTTTTAACAAATTAGTTGAGTTCTTAACCACATCGTTAAATTATCATCAAAAAGTTATTAGTGAACCAAACAAGGTGATTTTTCCACCACAAAAGATAAATTTGCCATCCATAAATACCAATATCTAGCAAAAAAGTCGAACGTTTAATAAAACAGTCGAATTTTTGTCCAAAAAATATAAGGTGAAAACACAATAATTGAATTTTCAACCAAATTATCGAATTTTCAATTAAAAGGAATTAAACCCCAATGCAATTTTATCAAATAGATAGTTTTCCGCCATAAGGGCCTGGGTGGCTTAGTCGATAGCACGTCAGGATTCGGGAACAGGAGAACTGGCGTTTGATCCATGTGACAGTGACAATGGCAGTTTTTCCATGTACTTCTTACCGAACTTTGTTGGTTCGGAATCCACCTTAAACTGTAGATCTTCTCAAAAAAGCTCGTTAGCTCTCAAAGAAGAGGCTCCATGTCGAGAACGCGTATATGTCTGTCATGCACAGTAGTGATTCCTGTGTATTTTTGGGTTAAAACATGGAGCTACATAACCAAAAAATACACAGGAGTCACTGCTGCTCATGCCAGAGACATCCGCCTTCTCTAATCACTGGGCTGCCGGGTGGCAGACTGGGTGAGGTTCACTTTTCTGTCAATTTTTAAATTTCAACAAAAAATTTTCTTTTTAATAAAAAAATATCGATGACTTTGCTGCTATAAAATTGAAATTTTCAATCCAAAAGGATGAATTTTCTATCAAAAAAGCGATTGATTAACGAAAAAGGTCAATTACCTCTTTAAGGAAAAAGAATGTTTTTTTAACAAAAAAAAGTTGGATTTTCTTGTTGGGTTCTATTAAATTAGTTTCTTGAAAACATGGAAAAAAGAGAAATTAGGCTTAAGACGATCTGAAGGTACCACATGATACCTGGCTTTTGGCGATTATTCTGCGCTATCCTCGATCTCGAAGATGGACGGAGTTCTGTGGCTCAACTGGAGGTTACTCTATTACGTTTCGATGATAAATTTAAATTGAATCGTTTATGAACTCTGTTCCACACCTCCATGGAAGTTTAGTCGAAGGCGCGTTTTTTACGTAGTGATACCCAGTAGGTCATTAAATTGGTAATTATCAAAATAATATCATTTCTAATTGGTAATTGTCAAAATACAAACTTTTCCATTTTTTAAATTAACAATTTAAAGTTTATAAATATTGAAAAGTTGCAATTGAAAATTTTTGAATTTTGAAGATGTTCAGTTTTAAAAGGTTCATTTTTTTTTTTAAAGTTCGATTCTGAGCATTTTTAGTGAGAGATTTTTAAAATTTAACGATTCGAAAAAAGTGTTTTCCATTTTTGAGATTTATAATTAAAGATTTATTTATTTTGAATATTTATAGTTTTAAATGACGTCATTATAAAAGTTTTTTTTAATGTGTAGTTTATTTTTGACGATTTATTATGGAAAACTCTTCAGTATTAGCGATTCACGTTTTTAAATTCTTCAGTTTTTACGATTTACAATTTAAAATTCTTTAGGTTTTAAGATTTCATATTAAATATTTATGTATGTTTATAGTTTTAAGTGATGTAATTTTGAAAGTTTTTGGTGAAATATGCAGTTCAATTTTTAAAATTCACAATGTAAAATTCTTCAATTTTTAAAATTTGCAACTGAAGACTTTTTTTTTAAATAGTTCAATTTTGACGAAGTTGATTTATTTTTTAGATTAGGGCGTAGCAAAAAATACATACTTCAAAAAATAAAAGACCATGGGCTCCAATTACTTTCCTTTTTATTTAAAAAGTAACTGCGACAAATTTGGTGTCGATAAAATTCACGAATTCTCAAGGGGACTCGCAAAAATCAAACACCACATTTTTTTAAAATAAAAGGAATCTAACTATGACTTGATAGTAAGACAATGGTTAAACTATGTATTTATTTTTGAATCTGTATGAGAAATGAGCAATTATTGTCTGCATATAAATTGCAGTAGTAAAAAAATAATTAATTTAAAGAAAACTACTGTTTGTTGTGAAGTATACCTTTTTTTGCATACAAAATTTACACAAATTTACACGAATATAACAAATTACCTAAGCCAATTTTAAGTATATAGTACGTGAATAATTAACGAAACTAATACTTGAAAACTGTTTTGCGGTATGCTGGAGCATGACGCCCGAGTGTGAGCGCCAAAATTCCCTTTACGTGCAGCCCAGTATCTCGTTAAATATTTATTTCTCCATTTTCTATAAAAAAAATCGTAAAACCCTAAATACAGAAAAAAATTTAAATAAATAATGAATTCTTTATAAAAGTGAATAATTTATTTCTTGTTGTTTGAAATAATAAAATAGGATGAAAGCATGTAAAAAGCAGTTTACAAAACCCTCATAAAAATTGAAATCGCGTAATTAGAAACTAAGTTATATGCTTTTGAAGCTACCCGTATAATCGTTGGGGAGGACCCCCCCCCCCCCATCAGTTAGGGAGGGGTCATAATCCTGGTCTATAAATGTGTGGATTAAGTACTATTGGTTAGGCGAACATATTCTCAGAATTTGAAGACAATAAAAAAACATAGCTTTTAAAGTTGGGGCAGTTGAGAAATAATGCCCCTTAAATGTATCACTGCAACGTAATGCAGTAGCCTCCGGTTGAGAGTCACAGAGCTTCGTCCAGCTTCGAGATCGAGCCCAGCTCAGAACAATAGCCAAAAGTCGCTAATACTCCTGGGATGATGTGGAACCCTCAGATCGATAAAATTGAAACTAAGTACAGAGAACTTCTTAGAAAAACGGGAAAAAGTTGCATTTTCCAAAAAACTTGAAATAGTTGCACGCTTCTTGTACACTCATGTGAAACTGTCTACTTTACGCACTTGTATCACAATATACTATTGATTGTTTGAAAATTTAGAAATTTTCAATTCAATAACGAACACAAGATACTAAACGATTTCAAACAAACTTTTTACTTTTTTCGGATGCCAATCCACAAAGTAATGTTTTTTCCCCCAGACCTAACGATTCGATTCGATGAGAGAGATGAAAGTATAATAAATAAAAATCTGAGAAGCTTGTCAATATGGCATTTATATCGTTATTCTGTGATATAATTGCTTTATGCTCCCTAATTGCGAAGTGGCATCATTTGTAAAAATTAAAAGCCGTGGTTATTGAATCGAGATAACTTATTTAGCGAACAAGAATATAGTTGCTTAAATTAATTAATTATAGAGTATGCCGAAGCGGATACGTTCTTCTGTTTTACGAACTTAATGGCTGAGATCCGCGACTTTTTTATCAAGACGCTTGATGAAGCTGAATTTGGAATTAATTCCATGATGACTAAGTTAACACAGCAAGTAAAGGATAATGATCGTGAAGTTTGGCAACGTCTCAATCAGCAAGAGCTTTGTCCACAATATTATAGTTTTAGGTAATAAATTGTCTAAATTTTTTTCATAATTCAGACAGTTTTTTAATTTTTAAATGAATCATCCACTTAATTTCTTCCATTAGGTGGCTTACACTGCTTCTTTCACAAGAATTTCCGTTACCTGATGTTATGAGAATATGGGATTCTTTGTTTGCTGATGAAAATAGATTTGATTTTCTGACTCACATCTGTTGCGCCATGATCTTGTAAATATCAGTGTTTTTGGAACTTTTCATCTCAAACGCAAATCAGTTCTAAATTATTATTTTTTAGGTTACTAAAGGATCAACTTCTAGTTAATGACTTTGCTGCCAACGTGAAACTTCTTCAGGTATTTTTTATTCCTTTTTATTGATATGCAGTATAGTTTTTGAATGAAAATTTTAATTAGTCAAAATTTCTGGTGGAAATTCATCGCCAAAAGAATATTCATTTATTTAGGGAAGCTTTTTAAAACTATTAGGCAATCATTTACTGATTTTATTTCGGATAGTCGTGTCTTTCAAGTTTGGTAATTCTTAAGACTTTTTTTTAACCCAACTTTATCCACTTTGTAACACATCCGCGTGCCCACCACCTTTTAAAATTGTTTAAAAATTATTATGTCATTGTAACCGTTTTCGTGTTGTTTTTCCCATAAAAGCATATCAGAAGTGAGTGCCAAATACTCAAATCACCAAAACAATTCATCTGAAATCGCTAGTGGACCTTGCAAATGGAACGGTTTCACTGCAACCCGACGTACATAATTGCACGTCGGGTCGTTGCACACAGAATGTAGCAACACCTTACCTATTTATTAATAATTGATGAAATTTTTATTAATTTTATTGTTACCTAACAAAATGGCTCCTGCATGGATCAAATATCTTGATAAGAAATTAATAATCCACTCAAAGGTGAGTTTTTATATTGTGGGTAGTGAGTACCCTGCAGTGGCGTAGCCAGGAATTTGTGTTGAGGGGGTTGACTTAAGGGAAGAAGGCCAAAAACGGGTATGTAAACGATAAAATGATTTCATATTGAAGTTAGCAAAACATAATTGTTTACACAAGTTATTATTGTTGTTAATAATATTCTCTTAGAACAATCTTATAAAGTTGCGGTTTTTTCCTGAAAATTGTCACTTTTAACCAAGTTTTGACTTAGATCAAGGTCATAATTAATGCTATCTTCTTCTATATTACTCCTAGATAATTTCAGTTTTTTTTAATGTTTCAATTTTTGTCAATTTTTCACTTTTTATGATGATAACTACTCAACTTAATTATTATCTCACTCTAATTGAAAACTTGACAAACAGTGGATATTTTTTAACTGATACTTTCTAGCATTATTCTGAGAGAATATTATTGAATATAATAATATATTGTTTACACAATTATTTTTGTTAAATTGGATTATTGCCCTGGTAAAAGTAAAGGTTCAGTATTATCAGTATTTCATTGCCAGAAACTTGCAAAACCCACTTTTTCACTTATTTGTTCTTTTTTTTGCATCTATAAAACAGACTTATGGGATTGATATAAAATTTTTTTATATTCTATGGCTAATTGTGAAAAGAAATGTTGAGTTTTAACTCGATTCACCTAATATTTATGATTCTGAATAAAATTTACAAAAATATATTTTTTTTCTTATGGGAAATACGTGGCTTGCGGAACCTTTTACATACAATTAAAAAAACTTATTTTGGCGAGATTGGAACAAATTTGAGGGCGATATGCATGAACATTAAAAAAAATCCAATGCATTTTTAGACCAGTTTAGTCTACAATGAGGGCCTTCCTAATATATGTTCCTTTTATAAATATTTATCTTTAGGTAGTTTTTCTAGGTTAGGACAAGGCTATACTTATGATTGAATCTTTGGTGTGCTGAAATATTATTTTATGGCATTGAAATTTTAGTTTACTTAATTTTAATTGTGGAAATTTACAGTTTATTGCCTTAAATTTTGCAGGTACAGGCCTCGGACTCACTATACTATTTTACACTTTTTTGGACCGACTACACTATTTTCCTACTATTTCAAAAAAAAATTACTCTAAATACACTATTCCCTCACAATTGTCCGAAACAATCAAGGTATTCCACTCATTTCGGGAAAATGGAGGTAAAGTTGGTGTGCTATGTTAAGAACGACTGGCATGGACTGACTGTTGTAATATTCGGCGTAACCCAGTACTCCAGTAGACAAGTTTCAATAATATCATAACAATAATCGATGAGTTTACAGTTTGCCAAGGATGCAAGAGAATGTTGATGAAAGGATCTCCAAAAAAATATAGGGACATGTTACCTAAATAATATTGTGAAAAATGCATTTACTAAAGGTCTTGATGTACTAGGAAATGAATACAGTGATCTCTGAATAAAAATCTATTACTTTATTCACAGCCAGAATTTAGTTGAAACACAAGCTTGCTCCACATCCGTTTATGAAGCATTCTATTAGTCTGTGGGTTACATTAAGGCCAAGTTACTCACGTGTAATAGAGCAGTGACCCGCCCTGAATGGATATTTTTTGCAGTTTTGTTTTTAGACAAGACAGGTTATAAAACTTTGAAAACTTCGTAAACATATCTATCTGCATGCTCCTTCGACAAGCAGATGTGAAAGCAAAACTTTACTTTGTCATAGACAGTGCGGCACTTTTTCAACGGTTTTAGCTGTTATTTCGAAAACAGGAAATTCAGGTGGTTCTGAATCCTAAAACTAAGTCGTGTATGAAGGATCTGAATCCCAAAGAAAAATTAATTTTTCTATCAATCGGAAAAATCACTACAAAGCGGCAGCACTTCACATTCCACTAGAGTTCCGATACAACGCAGTTTCGGGGCTTGCACTGCTTCTTTATGTCTGTATGCGTTAACAACTTTGCAACTGTCTAGAAACAAAAGTAGCAGAAGTGCAATGGCTATAGTTAAAATAGACAAAAGCTTACCTCTTCCAGACTTTTCATCTTCGGTTCTTGCGGACGAATGAAAATTGTTACAAATGGAAGAATTGTATAAAATTCTGGAAGAAGAATATTTGTAATATCAGAAACCTCACTTATGAAAATTAAAGTTTCCTGGATTAATCAAGTCGGAAATGCAGAAGTCGAATGAGGATTCTCGAAGTCTCAACGAATTATTACTGACGACAAAGCAGCAATGAAAGAAAGATTTTGCGTGGGCGGCTCATAGTTTTTGATTCGTCAAAGAACTTCAAAAATAAAATACACCTGTTCCCTTTAACGCAAAAAAATAATAACAAAATCACATTTAGCCCAAAGAAAAAGTGAACGGGAAAAAGAGACAAAAGATTAAAAAAGGGAGAAAGAAAGGCTTTTAAGAAGAAAAGAAAAATTTGAAGAAGTTTGAAGTTGAAAATAAGATTAATGAGCTTGAATAGAAATTGAAAACCACTCAACAGAAAAGAGTTTTTAAAGAGAAGATATCAAATTATTTGGTAGAAAAGGCACAGAAATAGTTGGAAGAAGCTTTCAGACTGAAGGATTTTACAGGCGTTAATGTGGTAAATGAAATGCTTATCACTGTGGAGAAATTAAAAAAGGAACAAAAGCTCAAGGGAAATATACAGCCATAATTGAGTGTCCCCATGCAAGAACAAGACGTAGATTTTTCTAGCGCGTCGGAGTTGGCCCCTGAAGACTGATAATTCAAATTGGAAATGTTGAATTTTACAACATATATTATCATAGATAATTACATTCCGCATCTTTTTATTTTCTTAGAAGAAAATCGTATCTTGTTTAGTTTTTTAACAAATTGCAAAAAACGTGCTCCAAAATACAGTTTTTGGAATTTCGTTATAAAATTCAGAGGAAATATTCCTTATAGTATCCTTGTTATGACAATTAGCGATACAACTTTTCAACTTAATTTATAACAATATAAAAAATTATTTTCAGAGCTATTGCATAATTCGTTCCACAAAACGTTTGAGTGTTTCGTTTGTCGAGGAAAGTTTAAGCTAACAAAAACTTGCTGCGGAGAAGTTGTTCAGAAAGGTACAAAGAAGTTTTCTGCAAAGGATTTTTAAAAATAAATTAATAGGTAAAAAAACTGTGCACGCTAAACTTTGAGCGAGCGACTGATCTTCATGCGTGTATTATGCCGCGAGTCGGGACGTCTTTCCCTATACGGCGGTGCAATAAACGCAAAGGTGGATTATTCAAACATTAGATGACCTTCGAACGTCCTTCAGCCTTCTTGATCCCAAAAGAAGCCAAAACATTACAGTTTTCTGCAAAAACAAAATAGATCATTTTTATTCTGACTACGGAAGTGTAACACTTCGTATACGAATTTCGAGTTTTAGCTTTAGTGAGAACTAAATTTATAGTTTATAATAAGAAAATTATTATCTAAACTAATTTTCAAATTACTGTAATGTAAAGTGAATCCCAAGGTTCTTTTCGAGGGAGAAAACTAAAAAAGATGAAGAAGCGTGGGCTAAAAATGTTAATAAAACACGCCGTAATAGAGTAGGTATAAAATTTAGTTGGTTTTTTCTTTCGGTAACAGCTTAAAAAAATGAGGTTCTCTTTTTTCTACATTTTAAACTCCTATATAAATATCGTGATAAAAGCGTATTTTATTGAAAATTGAAAGATAAAAAAAGACTGAAGTAATAATATTAAAACATAAAAATTTCATCCTAGGAAGTGACTGAAAGAATTGTTAACTCTCGGGTTAAACATCAAATACATTTAATAAATTTCAATAATAATTCTTCAATAAAGATTTTCAAAACAAAATTTTTTAAATATAGGGCAAAGAGTACGTCTCTACTTCTAAGAAACTTGTTTCTGAAAGACATTTTGTACCAGTTCAAAACTGCTGTAAGCAGAAATGTTACACGCATAAAGATCAGTCGCTCGCTCAAAGTTTAGCGTTCACAGTTTCTTACCTATTAATTTATCTGAAAAAATCCTTTGCAGAAAACTTCTTTGTACCTTTCTGAACAACTTCTCCGCACCAAGTTTTTGTTTGCTCAAACTTTTCACGACAAACGGAACACTCAACCCTTTTGTGGAACGAATTATTCAATAGCTCTGAAAATAATTTTTTATATTGTTGTAAATAAAGTTGAAACGTTTTATCGCTAATTGTAATAACAAGGATACTATAAGGAATATTTCCTCTGAGTTTTATAAAGAAATTCCAAAAACTGTGGATTTGAGCAGGAGTCAAAGACAAAAATCGAATTAAAAATCGACTTTTGAAAAAACTCGTTTTTTGCAATTTTTTAAAAAACTAAAGAAGATATGATTTTTTTGTAAGGAAAAAAATATGCGGGATGCAATTATCTATGATAATAAATGTTTTAAAATTCAAAATTTCCAATTTGAATTTTCAGTCGTCAGGGGCCAACTCCGCCGCGCTAGAAAAATCTACGTCTTGTTCTTGCATGGGGACACTCAATTATTAAACGACAAGGATGGTCAAGGAACGAAAAAAGAGGATGACTGGTTAAGGTTACATTTGAATAAAGGCTAAGAAAAATTTTACGACAAAAAAAGAAAAAACAATTGATTCTTTTTTTAGTAGGGAAAAGAATCTGGATTCTAACGAAGGTTTCAAACAGATTCTTTTCACTCGATATGTACACACTCAAAGTCGTTCTGAATGAATCACATGAAAAAAGGTAGCAATGGATAAACTCAAATAGATAAATATTCTTTAAAATTTTTTATTTAATAAAAAGATTCATTTTCACACAACACCTCCTTATATTCCTTATTTCAATTAATATATAAGTTCAATGTATGAAAAATTTTATTACTTTATTTTTACACTATTTTTCCATATTTCTGACACTATTTACTCTCTTTTAGAGCTCTGAAGTGAGTTCGAGGACTGAAGCTTACATGAATAATAGACACCAGTTTATTATGGTACATAATAAACATATCATTAGCATTTATGGCAAAAAACGGCGCTATCAGAACATTCACATGAGCTGTTGTAAATAGAATGAACTTTTGCAGTGTATAACAAATATGATTACAAATTTTCGGGAGGGGGGTCAGCCCCCTCCATGGCTACGCCATTGGCACCCTGGGTTGGTTTTTGACGTATGTATGCTTTGAAGTCAATTATTTTATCCCCAAAAAATCCTAAATAAATTCTAGACACAATTTGCTTAGAATTGAGCTAAATCCAATGATTCAGAGGCCCTGAGAGAAAGTTAAATTTTTACTACACTTATAACCAAAAATGGTGGTTGACATGCAGGGGAACCCGCGGCTGCACACAGGAGATAATGTAAATACTTTCAAATTTTAATAACTTAAACTCAAAGGCTTTCAGCTTTAGAAGATAAAAAACATCTTGATTCGAATTTATTTGATAGTTCTCATTTTCTGACATTCTCACTTTGTAAAAAAACCTTGATGACGTAAATAAAATTGTACAATTTTCAAGTTAAAAAGTTCACTTTTTTCAGAATTTTCCGTCGATGGACATCCAGATTGTTCTTTCGAAAGCAGCTGCACTTGCGGGAAAATCATTGAATTCCCCTTGAAGTGGAAGCGAATCATATTTCGGAAATCAGGGACTTCGAAAATAAATATCTATAAAAACGAGAAAAATTATACATACAAAGAGCTGTGAGTGAATTTCAAGACAATTAGAGATTAAAATTTGTATGAAGGTTAAAAAAGTCAAATAAGCTGAATTACTTTAAAGCCTGATTTTAGAAATTTACATTTAATAGGTATTTCAATTTTTCCTCAAAAATACTTTATTTTTAAAACATTTTTTTAAAATAAATGTTTATGAATTACACTTTTTTCCTTATTCGACTTTTTCATTGCCGTCAATCATGAAACTGCCGATTGTATAATATAATGAAAACGTCCTAACGCTAGTGCAACTATATTGGATGATGTGATGTTAGAAAATTGTTATAATGCCGAAGAATGGAGCTTGCTCTATACGAATGGAGAAAAAGAATGAGATCACTTACAGTTACTGACCAATTTTCCTTAGTAGCGTAAATGTGAGATTAACAAACTTTAAAGTTAGTGGTCGTTCAAGAAGTACGTAACGCCAGCACATTCAGCCTTGCTCCCAAGTTTAAGTTACACACATTCACTATAGAAAAGGCATTGCTTAGAAGGGGGGGGGGAGCAGATATGTAAGAAAAAAGCTTTTTGTGATTTTTGAACGGCCCCTTAGACACACTCAACGTTGTTTTGAAAATTTTTCGAAACCTGTTTTGACGGATATATTGTAATATCTTATACTTAGGAAGTCACATTTTTCATATGAAGTCAGAAGGAGCTGCGCGTTATTTGAAATTATATATAGAATATATACTTATTTTTGTAATGCACTGTGACTTTTGTCTTACATTTATAAAATAAAGTGATCATATATTTCTATTATTGATTGAGATTTGTCTTCAATTGAACTATTTAAAATGCAAATCCTTTAGTTTTGTTTATTATTCTGCATTAAGTTTAAATTAATAGAATATTCCGTATCGTATAAGAGGTACAACATTTTTCGGCTCGAGTGCATTGTCATTGCGTCGTTTTTAAAAATGTGTTTATAACTTTAATTTTTGCAAGCCCAAATAATCATGTCGGAAATAAATGTACATATATCCCGTTACAAAATATTTGCAGAATTCTTTTCGCCTCGTCTGGGTTTTTACCACAGATTGAAAAAAATATATAAAATTAAAAAGAGAAGCAAAAACGCGAGTTTTTGAGCGTGTTAAGCGGGTCGGAAAAATCGATGACAATGGAAAAAAACTTCTAACAGTAGAAAATCTCGTATCGCGCGGCGCTCTACCTAATCTTTAATCTTGTCAATCGCCCCGGCGAATCATGGAGATTGACAAGATTTTCTGCTAAAGGGCAGCACGTTCCGACTTTTTTCCCTTGTTACGACTGTTACGTATTTTTCTCTGGTAAAAAAAAAGACAATGATTGGCTGGTTTCACATATATTTGAAAATCCGCGTAGGTTTGACATGTGTTGTAGAAAATATCGGACACGCCACGGGAGGGAGTCATTTTTTGTCGAGCGCGATGGTTGCAAACTTCCCTCGATGCATAATGCACTATTTCGTGGTGGCTTTTCAAACGAATAATATAGGATTTGTGAACTTTTATACATATTTTCCGAAATATTTAGGAACTGCGGTACGCAGAGAATGCCTTCAAGTTAAAAGAAACAGAAAATCACTTTTTATGACACTCGCACGATTTGAGCCCTTTTCGTCACCTATGAAGCGGGGATAAAGCTCTACTTTTTACTCCATAGGGAGTAAAACGTGACGTCAAAGGTGAATAATGAAATTATTCTAGTTCATTTTTCTGATTACATCAGAAGTCGCATTTGTTCACTGTCGGGGGTTGCCTCGTGACAGAAATAAGACTATCGAATCGTAAGTGTTCAGAATAATACATACAATCAAGGCATGCAGATTGTGCATACGGTGGCATTTTTAAATTAAATTTTGGACAATTTCTGGTAAGTTACCATAAATTACCTGTAATATTACCATAAATTACCAAAAAAAAATATTCAAGGAATTTATAAAAATGTTTCAAATTAAATTTTTTGTAACTTACAGTAAGTTACCATATTTACCTGTAAAGTTACAAAAAATGACTAAGAATTTCCATAAATTGCCGCATATTTATAGACATTTTTAATTGAATTGAGAGTAATTTATGGTAAATTGACATATTTACCTTTAAAATTATCATAAATGACCGAAAACTTCCGGAATTTTATAGAAATTTTGTAATTGAATGTTGGGCAATTTATTGTATTTTTCTTTATTTATTTGTATTTACCATAAATGACCAAAAATGTGCATACATTCCCGGAAATTCATAAGAATATTTAAAATTGAATGTTGGATAGTTTATGGTCATTTAATATATTTATGCAAAAAATTATCGAAAGTTTAAAGGAAATTTGTAATGGAATTTTGGGAAATTTATTGTAATTTATCACAAATTATCTGTGATATTACCATAATTTTACAAAAAAATTCATAAATTTCCGGAAATATATAAAAATGTTAAAAATATAATTTTGGGTAAATTATGGTGATTTACCATATTTACCTATAAAATTACCATAAATCACCAAAATTTCTATTCATTTGCGGAAATTTATAGAAATTTTCAAACTGAATTTCATAAATTTCCGGAATGGACGCCGCACCAAGTACATGGTAAAAAAGGTCCCGGTAGAATTTTCAAAGATTTTAATATTTTTTATTTTACGATCTCCTTTGCGTTACGACGATTTAAATCATTGCTCTCGTCCAAGTTTATGCACAAAAAGAATTGCGCGGTAAACAACGCGATGTAATTGCGTTGGAAGTGATAAGCGCTAAGCGTATAGACAACGCGCAAAGCGTTCATATAATTGCATTTTATCGAGTTTCAAACGCGAAATTCGACTTCTATTTTTAAGAGGCGAAACAGCAACGCTTGGAGTTGATTTTGTTGTCTAGGTTATTTCTTAAACGCTTAACGTTAATGTTAAAGTGGGAGTGTAAATGCGAGATAAGTATTTCTTAGAAGGTGCCCGGTAATAAGCGTTGAATTTAGAAAAATTAAGAATTTGTATTCCTATGAATACGCGATTTTTCCTCCGTCTAAAAATCCTCAAACGGGAACAAAAAAAGTGCAAATCCTATTCCTCTTAATCGACCTAGTAAACATTAACGAAAGAATTTATTTAACCTATTTTTCATGAATAAATCTATTTATAACTCATAAAATAGAAAAAATATGCTTTATATCAATTTATATTTTATAAATTTATTTAAACGTGTAAAAAAATGCATGAGGGTCATTCAACTTAAGCGCTTTGCGACGACCTTAGGTTGCAGTCTTTTAAACAAAAGTAGCGTTTGTCACGCGTTTGTGAGTTAGCTATTTTTATCTCCGATTCAGACAACCAAATGCCTCTTGATAATTAAAATCGAAATTCGCGTTTGACGCTCGCTAACATGCAAAGATATGAACGCTTTCCGGTTGCCTGAACGCTTAGCGCTTATGACTTCTAACGTGATTTTATCACATTGTTCGTCCGTGTAATTCTTTTTCTCCATAAACTTGCACGATAGCAATGCAAAGGGTGGAAAAAAAGTCTGTGATATATTCCACTCCACAGATAAAAATATCTACCAAAATTAGACTTTTAAATCACCGCAGCGCAAAAGTTGTTCATATTTTTTGATGCGATGTCCTTTATAAGAATGTTTAAAATTGAGTTTTGGGTATTTTATTGTAATTTACCATAAATTACTTCTAGGATTACTATAAATAACCAAAAAATGCATAAATATCTGGAAATTTATAAAAATGTTTAAAATTGAATGTTTGGTAATTTACCATATTTACCTGTAAAATTACTATAAATGACCAAAAGTTTCCATAAATTTCCGGAAAATATGGGCTGAAATCATTAATGTGTTTCCAGAAATGTCTGAAATAATTCATTTGTTATCAAAAATATCGTATGTGCTAAGGGGGAGGGGGACCTTTTCTTTCCCTAGGTGCATAATACACTATTTTATACTTCATGATTTCTTTGCCAAATAAAATAAGATTAAGGCTTAATGATTAAATTTTTTAAAACATTTTTGAATCACTTTAAGTATGTACTATTATACTATTGCTTTCTCGATCATATAGTTGTAAGATGCGTCTAAGGATAAGGTAAGTTTGTCCAAATTTATTGATTGGTAGAAACTTGGGTTAGAACAATTAAACTTTTTGAAGTATCTTCATTGGTTAATGTGCAGGAAAAAATTGAGAATTTTCTAGAATTAATATTAAAGGCAGTTATTATATTAAAATTTAATTGTATTCAGTTGGATTTATTAGGATCTTTATAATTGAATTTTATGATACGATTGTAAAACTGGTTTCCTATAGATTTTGGGAGTTTGGATATGGATAAGTAAATTTGCCTGATTCTGTAAACACAAAGGAAATAGAAGATGTATATATACGTTATTGGATTAGAATATTCTGCCATTGCAAGAACCGAAGCTCTGGATTTCATTGTATTTCGCTTGCCGCTGCTCGAACACGATGATTCGACGCAAGTTGCGAACAGAATATAAATCAGGATGCGTTTGAATTTCGTTCGCTTGTGCAGTCTTTGGCAGGTTTTGCACGTTTGGAAGAGATTGGTAAAAACACGTGCATAAAGAAGATAGAAGCTATTGAATTTAAAGTAAAAAAACCTTTGCATGGAATTATTTACCGGGCAGTTTAAAATGTTCAAACCTTGATGATACGTGATGATTGATGATGTTCCGATGTTGTTAAAATTTTAAACCAGAAATAAACGAAAAAAAATCGTATTTTCCCAAGTAAATGAATAAACATATTTTAGTCCTATTGAACAGGGTAAAAAATGAAGGCAAGTTTAACCCGTTTAATGCCATGCAAATCGATAAAAGTGTGTTCGAGGGGGGTTTTGTCGAATTTTTAGAATAAAATTTGGGGTAAAATTAAAAAGCAAAAAAAATTTGCTTAAAATTTGGGACAAATTATTAATTTTTATCACAAATTTTTATTTTTAGATTCGAAGACCTACCTTGTTATGATATTCACGGAAATTTAACATCTTAATAAAATGTTCAAAATTTTATGTCAACTTTTTCAGTTTTAACCCTTTGTATTCTAAGATTTAACAAACCGCCACGTTGTGACTTTTATGAAAATCTACAAATCAATTAATCTTGAATTTTAAATTCACTTTTGGAATTTATACCCCAAATTTGTCTTCAGTGACTCGAAAACTTCCTCCTTATGCCGTTCATGTAAATGTACTAATTTAATAAAATGTTCGACATTGTAATTCTACTTTTTTAATTTTTTACTTTTTACCTCAAATTTGCGTTTTGTGACTTGAAAACCCTTCTTTTACTGGCTTTCATGGAAATCTGCCAGTTTAATTAAACTTTCAAAATTTAAGGTCCTTTTTTGAATTTTGACTACTAGGGTGGTTCAAAAATACATTGAAAATTTTTTTTCACTCTAAAGGACACGACAAATAACTTCTAGATGAGTTTTCTGAAGCAACAATAAGTAAAATTTCAAAAGTTTATGACACTCCACTTTCAAGAAGCGATTTGTCCGATCAATTTATAAAAAACCTTCTAACGTTGTTACTTGATGATCTTTTAATGGCATTAATTTAATTTCACCATTATTTAAATATTCTCCAACAAATTTTCAATTTCCGGAGAAAGAAAATCAGTGTTTTTTTTAGAAATTCGAGTATTAACACGTGCCACCGGGCACTTTAAAATCCCATTTAATTTATATGGGAAAATTTTGAAATTTTGAAAAATTGAACTCATGTTCCAGGGTCTCATCTAAACGTGCTGAACTTTTTAGGGATTGACGAGGAGTGTCGACGAAATAAAACAATACTAATAACTTTTTTCCAACCCACCCTTACCCACCCCGCAGCGCACCAAATATGACCCAAAAATAAAACAAACTACGTTTTTACGTAGTATTGTTACTTTTTATCAATTTACGTCGCCTGTTTCATACAAATAATTACTAATGGGCAATTTGAATATTTACCATGACTTTTTAAACAATTTTTAAGAATTTAAAGAAATTAAATTATTTAAACAATTCTCTATTTCTCGAAATTGAAATTGGTTTTTTGAAATAAGCAGGGGCTCCGTCTGTGATAATCGTAGTTTGTAATTGAATTAGCCTGAGAATCTTCTTCCAAATTTTCTATAATACGATTCATTGCTAAAACAGCATGCGCAGAATCATGTTTTTTTGTATCGTCAGTGACAATAGAAAAACTCTGTGTTTTGTCACTGCGAAAGCAAACTGCTGTGAATATTGAAATTTGAAAACTTTTCAGTAAGAACGTTGAATTTCATTTTTGAAAACCCTTTCCTAATTCTCTGCAAAACCGCCGTTTAGAAGGATGTTTCTTGGATTACCTTTTGCTTCTTCTTTTACTCTGATTATTTCTTCCCTTTAAATGTCTATTACGTATTTATGGACATTTTCTTTTACTGTTGAATATCTTTGTTCTTCAAAAATGTATTAAATGATGTTATGCGTTTTTATAAATCGTCTTTGTTCCATAAAGCAAAAGCCACTTCTTCACAAGCTACCTCTTCTGAGATGTTAAGTTTCTGATTTGTTAAACCTCCACCTCCTGGACATAACTTGCATTCTTGAAGGATACATATTTCTGACGCAAAAGAACACATTATGACAGAAAATACTTAGTGTCGAATCTGTTTTAAGTTCGAAGACTTTTCATTTCTCAAGTTTTGAAGAGCGACTAAACATAGTTCGAAATTTGCATAGTAAATGCAGACGCATACTTCCCACGAAGGATCGATGAGAACCCGGCCGTAGTGAATAAAATTTAGATTTTCCAATCAATTTTCCGGCTTGTTTTCTACCCTAATGTTGTACATTTCGTTAATGCTATGCGTCAAGAAACGTTTTACCTTCATCTTTTATCCATTTTGTGCCAACTTGTGATGTTCGTCAAGAATAGGATGACCGCTGTACGGATCAGACAAATAATAAACGCCTTTGCCCTTTTTTAGTTTCCGTGCTTCATCCACTGTATACTTTGTAACTGAAAATTTCTAAAGGATATCATTTTTTAAAAGATCATCAGGTAACCGTTAGACGGTTTTTTATAAATTGATCGGACAAATAGTTTCTTGAAAGTGGAGTGTCATAAACTGCTAAAATTTTACTTGTTGTTGCTTTAGAAAACTCATCTAGAAGGTATTTCCACTTTCTATTAGCGTACACCTTTCTTTAAATTTTTGGTACATTTAATTCCGTACGAAAAGTTGAGACGTTCAGATGCAGCCGAGACATTTCTTCATTAATTTCACTAATTGTTAAGATCATCATTTTCGTAACCTATGTTATTAATATAATCTTCTACTGCAACATTTGAGGAAACATTAAATTTAGATGTAAAACATGCATAACAATTCTAGCAAACACAATTCAATATTTCTTTCAGGAAACTGCAGTTGCAGCAGAGCAGCCGATTCTCTTAACTGCACAAATCTGTTATTAACTATATTATCAATTGTTTTTCTGTGCACAGTTTCAAAAACAGGATACACTTGTCGTTTGACTTTTAAGTTTATTCTTCGAAATTGACGTATTGCTGTAAATATAAATTTGCATTAAGACACTGACAATAACTTAAGACTATTAATTCAACTACTATCATTGAAAATTAATCAAATGTACGGGAACTGCTGGCATTTAAGATACATCAAACTATCAAAAAATGATGGAAAAAATGAATAAAGACATTTAAGAATTTCAGTTCATTTATATATAAAATTTGAAAAATAGTTTAAAGAACTAGAAACATATGGGCAATTTGTGCAAAAGAGGGAAAACTTCACCTTTTCTACTTTTAGAAATATTTTTTATAAATTTTTGTTCATATAAGTAAGATATTTTATAAGTTTTATGTAGGAAAAACCATTCTATGTCTATTTATCTCGGAAATGGTGTAAGATATCATAAATAAGTAAAGAAACTTTTTGTAGAATTCTCTTAACTGTGCCAAATATCTTTTGAACATTTTTTCGTATCTATTATTCTTTGCAAGAAAAATGCGAGAATTCGATTGTATGAAAAAAAATTCTCCTTGCCACAAAAGTTATTTATGCCGAATAAAACTTACAAGATATTTTTCTCGTGATAGTACAAAATCAAAAAAAAATTGGAAAAAAAATATAAGTATGAGTTTTTTGAGAAAATCGAATTTAATATTTTCAGAAAAACCACCGCTATTTTGTTAATTTTGAACATTTGTTTAATTATCACGTGGATTTAAAAAGAAGGCGATAAACTCTACCAGAATCTGGAAAGAAATCTGAAATATCTCGTACGTCCGTACAAAAAAAATGTCAGAAATCGCGAAAATAAGTATCGCCTCATTTCCTCTAAAAAACAACATATTTCGTCCCCGAGAGATTCTGCAACTGCAAGTGAAGAACCTACCTGATTTGAAATGGATTTGATCAAATATATTTATAAATATAACCGAAGTCTTCAAAAATCTTTTTGAATTTTCTTGAGAAACCTAGAAAAATTTTACTTCAGGCCTATAAGGACTGAACTACGGGGTTAGTAATATTATTTAGTAAAAACCTATCCCACTCTAGTGGGCAAGACACCCCCGCCCTAAAAAAAATGTTTCAGTTAAATGAAATATCTCACACTTGTGTGATTGTGGACACGTGCAGTGTACGTCATTTCTCGACGTTTTGAGACCCAATGAGTCAGAAAAAATAGTTTTTACAAAATGTGTATCTGTCGGTCTGTCTGTGTGCTGTCTGATGATGCGATAACTTTCGAAGAAAATTTACAATTCGAATTTCCTTTTGCACACTGGTATACGATCCACAAAATGCAGGTCAAGTTCGATAACCGGAATTCTACCACCAATACTTATGGTTTTAGCCATGGAAAATATAATGAAAAACAAAACTGCGAAAGATACAGTAAAAAGATAAGAGATCAAAATTATTTGTATTCAACATTTCTACAAAATGGCGCTCAACTATTTTTCAATAGCGATAAACATTTTTCAGCTGAGCGTAGAAAATGCCATAAGAAAATCGAAAATTCAAGTTTAAAGCCAAAAGACGCAAAAGAAGGAAAATTTAAACTATTACATTTTCATAACTTAGATCGAAAGTCTTAGATTTTTGTGATTTTGCACCTATTCAGTTTTCGTCATTTCTCGACGTTTTAAGACCCAGTGAGTAGAAAAAATAGTTTGTTCCACATGTACGTGAAAAACTCGACTTTTTCGGTCTGAAATCAGTGATCAAAATAAGCGATTTTTCAATCGTTCACGAGACTTTTTCTTGTGAATGTGCTATGGAATCAGTCGTTTTGTGTCGCCACCTACAACTAAGGTTGACGCTTCGCACACACACAGTCTGAGTGTACGGGCAGTCTGATAATGGTTCATTTATCCAAAAAATTAAACATCACCAAAATTAAACATGACGCTTAATTTGAAGGTTCATGATTGTTTTTTCATTTATTCATAATTGATTTTCAATAATAAATTTATAATTGATATAGTAGAGCCAAAGCTGCCAAGGGGGTATATGTAGAGGCTACAGGAGGCGGTCAGATTATAGAGGAAAGAAAGGGCTAGTAGGGAAATTATAACAGGGCTTAAGGATAGATTAGAAGAAGAAATTCATGAAGACGACGAGGGAGAGGGCGTGCAAGTGAGGACAGCAAAGATAACTGTGACAAGTTTGTGACTGTGTACAATAAGGTTGGGATGGAAAGGATTAAAGAAAAAGTAAAAGACTTACTAGGAGAGAGGGAGGGGGTATGGTGGTACTGGGTGGGGGGATTTAATGCGAGAATTAGAGGGGAAGGGACATGTACCAGGAAGGGGAGGAGTTCGAAAGTAAATCGAAGGATAAGATAATAAATAGAGTGGCAGAATCTAAGAGACTGTATGGAGGATAGAGGCTGGGCAGTTGCGATTGGTATAGTAACAGGAGATGAACAGGGAGAATATACGTATGTGAGGAAGATGCAGGCATCAGTGATAGACTATGTGATCATGAATATGCAAGGGTGGGAGGAGACAGAGAAATTCGCAGTGGACGGCAGAGTGGAATCACACAAGCAGCCATGAAGTTGGTAGGTAAAAAGGGTTGGTAGGTAAATGCTGGCCGAAGGCAGTGTGGGGAAGAAGGGTCGTTAGGGGAGAGGGTGACATGAACGAGGGAGACGATACAGAAGATTCAGGAGCAGTTGGGAGAGGTATGTTTTGAGGTGTACTCAAAGGAAGAGATATGGGCGAACGTAAAATAATAAGGAGAAAGGTAAAAAGGAAATACAGGAAATGGAAGGAAGAAACTGCGAAAAGGAAAGAGTACGTATAAATGAGCAAGAGGTTTATTTTAATGCATATGAAGAAAGAGCAGGGAAAGGAGAAAGATGTGGACGAAGAGTTGAGAAGACTTAAGATAGAAGGGGACGTGTGGAAGATAATAAATAGGTTAAGGGATGGTAGGGTGGGGATAACTGAGAATATAGGGAATGAGAAATATAGGAAATTTAACATCCACCACCACAACACCGACAACCAGCATTAAACTTTAGAAGCGAGAAAGGGCCTTAGAAGGCACCCCACTGGGGGAGGCTGAGCCTGTGAAGAGGCACAAGGCGGTCCAGCAACCGACGACCAAAAATCAAAAGGTCTTCATCTGCGGGGGAGGGGTCTTTGTATTTGCAGCAGCTGGCCCAGCGGCTAAAGCTTCGCTATACAAGACTGTGGTCGAGACAAACCCTTGGGAAGGCGCACCTCTTAAGGTGGATGGAGTTAAGCTGAACCAGAAGATGGTTAGGGCCACGGCATGGCTGCCAGGTAAACAGAAAGACCCGTCCTTAACTTAAAATTAACTTAAATCACAGCAAGGGCGCCTCCGCAGTTTTGCAGAGGGGCATTGCTGCGAGACACACAGGCATTTCGCTAATCCACGAAGCCTGATTCTTATGAGGTGCCATTAGGAGTTTGGGGGGAACTGGTTCTTATTACAGGGAATTCAAGGCGGCCGACTGAAATATCTCCGAGGTAATAAAAGCCGACTGCAGCCCAACTGTGCCCGAAACGGCGGCTTGCCAACGAGATTGTTACTCCAGCCAGGTTCAGGTGGGCCCTGAAGTCCTTCAGTCCTTACAAGTCTCCTGGTCCGGATAGCATATGTCCAGCGATCTTACAGATGGCTCGTGAGATCATCATTGGGCTGATTGTAAGACTTTCTAGGGCTATTCTGACGTTGGGTTATGTTCTGGCGGCATAGAAGGGTGCGAGAGCAGTTTTTGTTACGAAGGCAGGAAGATCGGTTATACTTCACCCAATGATTTCGGACCCATTAGCCACACAGTTGCAAGACTTGTGGACAGATACTTCCGCGATAAGGTCTTGTCTTGTCTTGAAGCAGAAAAGCCTCGCGATTGGAATCTTTATGGACACTGAAAGAGCCTTAAACGACACCTCCGTAGAGGTGATCAGGGCGTCCATGATCGCACACGGTGTGCCTATTGCAGACGTGGAATGGACCTGCCACATCTTGGCCAATAGGAACCTAACCAGGAATAAGGGTCGATTTGGAATGCACGCATGGAGGTATTTTATAGCCCCTGCTGTGGTGCTTGGTAGTGGATGAACTGCTTCATCTGCTCACGAGTGAGGGTCACCAACACCAGGCTATGCGGACGATATACTAGTTATCGTGTGCGGCCAGCATCTGGACGCGCTCTTTGGAATAATGCAGCAAGCACTAAGAATAGTAGATTCATTGTGTAAGAAGACTGGACTATCAGTCAAACCGAGTAATGCGGATGCAGTTGTATTCACCAGAAGGGATAAGTGGGGAACCACGATTCGCTCTGGATAAGAAGCTTTCATAGAACGAGCACCTGGAAAACAAGTGCACGAAGCTGGTAGCGACTTTATGGCTCTGTAGGAGAGCCCTATGGAAAAGCTGGGGCTTGAAACCGGATACACTTATGTATATAAGCAATATATACAGCAATATATATACGGCAATCCTGCGACCTAGGCAGCGGTGGTCTGGTGTAGTAGGGTTGAACTGTCCACTATGAAGTCTCGAATGGAAAGGATCAGGGGTCTGATTCTGAGAGGCATTACTGGGGCCTCGAAGTCGACACTCACGATGGATCTGGGGGCACTAATAGGTTTGGAACTCCTCCATCTCATCATCAAGGCCGTGACTGCGAAGGCAGCCTGGCGATTGAATATGGTAAATGATTGCAGTATCTCGACAGTAGTGCGGATACCAATCGACATCACGGTTACTACATCAATGAGTCTGAAATATCAGCCAACAGCGCAGCTGCAGTGGTCACCCTATGGAGAGGGGTATGGGGCTATGGTCAGGGACTGTTACGGTCTCAACCAAAAATAATAATAATAATATAAATAAAATGTTTTTTAAATAATAATAAATTATAAGTTTAAATGTTGATTTCACTCGATCCGATTAAAAGTCATTTTTCACGCTCAGCAGTTGGCAGCATAACCACATGTCGAGAAAGTAAACTTCACCTGCAATATATAGACAACAAAATCATAATTTGAAATTTTGCGCATTTCCCAATTTCAGCAATGCCAAGCCGTTTTTGTCATTTTACTATCAATTTTTCAATTTTTTTTTTTAATTTTGCGGTTTCACTATAAATGTAATGGAAGTAATATGCATATGCATGTCGAAAATTTGCGTAAGAGTTAAAAGTTCTTTGATGCACCTAAATGCTGTCAAATATTTAAAACTGAAGCAGTAACCTACATTTTATCGACTAAATTCTTATTTATAATCAAAGTGCAACGTATGGGTGGAATTTTCATCAAAATTTAATGTACAGTGGTGCGCAAAAGTTTTGGGCCACATTTTTTTTCTGATCTATTCCTTCAAAGGCGAACTCGAATAAAAATCCATTGATGCGAGAATTATGTATACTATTTGTACAAAACATTAAGGTAGGTAACAACTTTTGAAAAAAAA
>JAAAKG020136508.1:0-13178 GCA_010014905.2 Druon quercuslanigerum
GATGATGAAAATAAAAGGTTTACCAAAGTATTTAGAGAAGGGATAAGGAGAGAGATGGTGGCTTAGAATAGCAAGATTTAGATTGGGAAACGAGGTAAGAGAGGGGAGGTATTGGGAAAAGGAAGAGAACAGAAGGTTTAGAATATGTGAATGGGAGGAGGAAAATGGGAGCACGTATGGGAAGGATGCAGAAGAGGAATGGAGGATAAAGAAAGCTGGAAAGAGAATGTGGTTAAGATTCTAGAATTCCTAGAAATATTCAAAAATTAAAAAAAGGAAATCTCATAATTTTGTTAAATTTCTGCGATATCGTTTGAAATACTTTGAATTCTGATTACAAATACAAAATTCTGATACAAAAATACACATTTTTCGCAATTTATTACGAAATGAATTTTTCATTCTTTATAAATACGCAAATTTTAATTTGATTTTAACCTAATTCTGAATTCCATGAATTCAAATAATAGCTTAAAAAATTTGTATATTATTTTTGTATATAAATATATTTAACAAATAAGTATTTATTATAAGTATATTTTCCTGAGATGAGTGAAAATGTCCATAGAAAATTTAATTTGAATACGTAGAATAAGAAATATTTTTTGGGTATTAAAATTTTATTTTCGTGAATGAGATGTGAAGTTTTTCTTGTCAAGATGTTGCGACAATACAAGAAGTTTACGGATACATTTTCACCCAAGAATGCGGAAATATAAAAATTGAATACTTTTTCACCCAAGAATGCGGCAATATCAAAATTTTATTCGAAATATGATGATACACATTTGCAATTACAAACAATACACAAAATTATGAAGGAATCAACTATAGCATTCTTAGTAATCCGAATTAAATAACTAAGACTATTTTTATTTCCTAAATTGAAACAATCAACTATTTATTTTGTTTTATTTAATAGGCCAAATTCTAAAATAAGATGTACCGTAAATTTTTACAATTTTAATAAAGAAAATAAAGTATTTTTTAGAAAAAAGACACATTTTGTACCAAAAAGATTAATTATTTATCAAATACATGAATTTTAGGAAAACAAATTTAATAGTTAAATTCCTCATCCAAACATTTACTTTATATAAAAAAAATAATTTTTTATCCAATTAGTATAATTTTTAAAAAAAAGAAGTTAATTTTCAACGAAAATTTATAATCTTCTTAATAAAAAATACCAAATTTTTATAAAAAATAATTATTTATTAAAAAAGTACGTAAATTTTGAAGAATGTATTTAATTTTTTTTTATACAAGATACAGTTTCAACACTACTCTGAAATTAGAACAGTTTATCACTGCCACTTAATTTGATATAAAAAAATTATTACCGTTATAGCATTTTCAAAATTAAAAAGAAACGAACAAAAATTAAAATTGTAAGACAAATTACGCCCGATATGCAAAAAGTCATAAGAGAAAATGTTCCTTTTTAAAAAACCCCTTTTAAAAAGAATTTTTTTTTAAATTAAAGATTCAAATTTTCCGACCACCTATTCTGGTTTTAAGCACAAAAAATGATAATTGAATTTACAACAAAAAAGCTCATATCTAAAACAAAGGGAATCATTTTTTAAAAAATGCGTCAAAGTTATAATAATTTAAATTAAAAAAATAAATTATAGTAAAAAAGAATGAGTTTAGTGGCAAATTCGTTTTTTACTGTGAATTTAAATATTTAATGTTTGGTTGTAAATTCATATTTTTTGGTTAAAGAAAGAAACATGTTTCTTATGCATTTTAGATCAATTTTAAATTATTAAAAAAAATATAATAAATATTATTATAATATGGAACAAGCTGTTACCCTTTCAATATTTTTAATTGTTAAAATAAATAATAAATTAAATACAAAATATTTTTATTAAATAAACGTAACATTTATCACTTATTATTTTTTCTTTTTTTACACACAAAATAATAATTGATTTTACAACAAAAAAGTTCATATTTAAAACAAAGGGATAATTTTTTTTTTTAATTTGTCAAATATATGATAATTTAAATTCAAGGAATAAATTATAGTCTAAAAGAATAAGTTTAGGGCATAATTCGTTTCTAACCGAAAATTTAAATAATTAATGTAAAATTCAAATTTTTTAGTTAAAGAAAAAAAAATTTTCTTATGCATTTTAGATAAATTTTAAATTATGCAAAAAATTATACTAAATACTATAATAATATGGAGCAAGCGGTTACCCTTTAAATATTTTTAATTATAGAATACATAAATAATCATATGAAAATAATAAATTAAATACAAAATGTTTTTAATTAATAAACATAATATTTATCATTCATTATTTTTTCTTTTTTTCACACAAAAATAATAATTAAATTTACAACAAAAAAGTTCATATTGCAAATTTTTTTTTAATTCGTCAAAGTTATAATAATTTAAATTCAAGAAATAAATTATAGTGAAAAAGATTGAATTAAGTGGGAAATTCGTTTTTAACTGCAAATTAAAATATTTAATGTTCGGGTGTAAATTCATATTTTTTCGTTTGAATATCTTTATTAATAAAATAAATAAATTATGAGATAAAAATAATAAGTAAAATACAAAATATTTTCAATTAATAAACATAATATTTATCATTCAATATTTTTCTTCTTTTGTACAATAAATAATAATTGAATTTACAACAAAAACATTCATGTCTAAAAAAAAGGGATTAGTTTTTTTTTAATTCGTCAAAGCTATAATAATTTAAATTCAAGAAATAAATTATAGTAAAAGAGTTATAATGTTATAAGGTTGTTATGTTTTACTGTTTAATAATTTTTGTTCGGAAATATATACAGCACTCTAAAGCAGCAATAAAGAAAATAAAACGCACTATTTTGGTTGAGATTAGAAATTTTAAAAAATACACTACGTTGCTACATAATCAGATTTTTTCACAATTAAATTTAAAAATTGTTGTATATTCGCAGCCCTTTAAAATAATAAAAAGAATATTGAAAATTGTTAAAAACACCGGAAGAGAATAAAAATTTATCAGCATGCATATATTTCATAAAATCATATATACTTATCGTAAAATAAATTTCAAAACTCACGAGTATGGTAAAGACTAGCAAATTTTTCAAAACATCATAAAATTTGTTTATTTTTTAAAGAATACAAAAAGTACTACAACTTTTCAATAACACTAAAGTAGAATTAGCAATATTTGCAAAAACAAGTTTATTGAGTTTGATAATTTTCTATTACTACTAATTTTAGACAATCTGAAAAATTTCGAAAATAGTTAATAAAATTTAGCTGATTGACACTTACAATTTTGTTATGTAATAGGCAAAAAATTATTTTTTAGTGTTAATTTCTTATGTCGAATTATTTTAGGCACTCTAACAATTTTTCTAAAATAAAAAATTTAATGTGGCAAGTAGATTTTGAAATGACAATCTACAAAGTAATAATTTAATTTTTTTTTTTAATTCGAAAAATTGCAGGGAGAATGTTATTCTTAATTGTTTAATTTTTAATTTATTTATTTTTCATTTTTATATGAATTAACTATAACCTTTTCTAGAAAATTAATATTCTTTGTTACAAATTCATCTTCTAAACTGAACATTCAATGTTTTTGTTGATTTTATTTTAATTTATCATTTACAGAATAGCATCTTTGCGTTTCAGAATTTAACTGTTTTGTTAAATTTTCGTTCATAAATATATTTAATTAAAAATAAATATTTTCTAGTTAAAAATTAAACTCTTTTCATAAAAATTCAAGTAATTTATTTCAAATTTGTTCTTTTTTGTTCAAAATTAATTATTTTGGTTTGAAATGAATCTGTTCGATTCATTATCAAACTTTTTTTTTAATTGTCTTTTTTTTGTGTTCAACTATTTTTTATTTTAAGATAAAGCTTCCATTTTCTGAAATATAAATTTCTAAATGTTTAAATAAGAAATTAGCTTGTTTTGTTGAAAAGTATTTTGCTTTTTTTATAATTATTTTTACTATTTTAGTTTAAAACTGAACCACTTTTTGAAAAATGAATTTTTTGTTTTCTTTGAGAATTCATCGTTATAGTTGAAAAATTATATTTTCGGTTTAAAAAACTGAACTAAATATTTCGTAGAAAATTAGTATTTCATTGAATTCCTATGTCAACAATTTGGTAGAAACTTGAAATATTTAAATGAAAATTACTTGTATGGTTTGAAACATAAACTGTTTTGTAGATTTTTAGTGGAGCCAACTATTATTAACTACACATTTTGTTAAAAGAAAAATTAAATATTTTTAAATGAATATTTTCATTTTCTACTAAATTGTCTAAATTTCAAGAAAATAAATAACAAATTGTCTACTATATAATCCAATTTTTATCCCGAAAATATGATTTTTCAACTAAAACGATGAATCCGCAAACAATGCAAAAAATGCATTATTAAAAAAGTAGTTTACCTTGAATTTAGAAGGAAATAGATGAGTTCTCAACTTGAAAAGATCAATGCTACAATAAAAATATAAATTTTGAATAAGAAATGGAATAGTCATACTTTAGTTAAAAAAAAATTGTAAACAAAAAAGTAAAAATGAAACTAACAAAAATTTGATAAATTTGTAACCAAAGAGTTTTTTCCCCATAAAATTGTGAAATAAAGTAAAATCAACAAAGAACCTGAACATTTAATCTAGAACCTGATTTTTTAACCAAGAAGATAAATTTTCTGAAAGATGTAATAGCTACTTTTATAACCAAATAGACGAATCTCTAATCAAATTTAATTAATATTTTTAGAAACATTTTTTTTTGATTTTTAGATAATATTTGTATACAATAACTTAAAAACTTCCGCCTGCTTTGACTAATTTTTTTTTTGAATATACAAACTGTAATTTTTGGACGTTTCAGAAATTATTTGTAGGCACTTCTCTAAACAGAGAATTATTTAATTTATAAATAAACCTTTAATTTTCTTTGTGATAATTGATCAATATAAGAACTTATCATTTATTAATAATAATAATAATTATTTTTTATTATTTTATTTATTATTATTTATTATTATTTTCATTTATTATATTTATATTTATTATTATTTTAATTATCATTATTATTAATTATTATTAACGATGTTTTAAAAATAACAAAAATTTATAAACATTTTTTCGCCACATACGCAATAACTACTAAAGATTCGAGATCAATCATTTTTTTAATTGCTACACCAGAGTATTAGTGCATTTGTAGGATTTCAAAAATATAAAGAACTCATAAACTTATTCGGAAATTTTTTTTTTAAATCTTTTTCAGCGTTATTAAAAAGTTACAGTAGTTTTTATAGTTTCACAAAGAAACAAAAGTCAAGAAGTTGTCTTTGAAAACGTTTTGATGACTATCAACGTCGTGAGCTTTAAAATTTAGTCAACTGCTTGGCCGCAGCCTAGCTATCAATTCCTGGAAATCGCAGGCCCTGCCAGTGGCGTTTAATTTTTTGTAAAAAATTAACAATGGAAAAATTTGGTAATTTTGACCATGGAAAATAATAAAGCCCTAAATGTGGTCATATAACTTTATTCAGAAAAAAATCTGTTTGCTTCTCAAAACTTAAAATTCTCTTCCTAAGAAAAGTCCACCTCCAATGGTCTTAAGATTTACAATAAAGCCTCTCGTCTCAAGACAAGTCCACCCCGACTTGTCTTCAAAACCAGTCGTAAATATTAGTCATAAACTCAAGACTTACGCTGTCGATTACTAACTCTCGCCTCTGACCGCGAGCGTGACATAGTTGTCTTGGAGACGAACTTAAGACCAGCCAAGTCGAACTCAAGACGAAATATTTTTATTTGGGATTTTATGAGAAAAAAAAATGTTTTCTCATTTTTCCTAGCGTTAATAAAAACTTTTAAAACTCTTTTTATTATTCATATATTATATAGATAAGATTGCATTATACGATTTTGCGAAAATATTGAGAAAAAATGATTTGTTTTCTAAGACATCGAAATCTCTACCAAAGTCGAAAGTTTAATAAAAAAAATTTGAAAAAGGAACGTTAGATATTTAAATGACGTCACTGCAATACATCTATTGTAAGTGTCGCAAATTTTAAATTTACCGTCCAGCATTCGTTAGAATAAAGGAATTCACGAAATGTATGGAGTTCGCGAAATTCAGGGGATTTGCGGAATTCACAAAATTCACAACAGTAACGGAATTCGAAGAGTTCATGGAATTCAAGGAACTCACGAAATTTATAGAATTCACAGAACTCACCAAATTTATGGAATTCACTGAATTAAAGAAATTCTCGAAATTGATAACATTCATGAAATCCTCGGAAATCCAGGAATTGGCAAAATTCGCAGAATTCATGAGATTCACACAACTGAAGGAATTCACGGAAATCATGGAATTTACGGAAATTATGGAATTCATAGAATTTATGGAATTTACGGAATTTATGGAAATCACGGAATTCATGAGATTGATGGAAATCAGGAAATTCATGGAATTAAAGGAATTCATGCGATTCGAAGAAATTACTGAATTCACGGATATGAAGGAATTCAAAGTATTCATGGAATTAAAGGAATTTTCGGAATTGATGGCATTCGTGAAATCCACAGAATCAAGGAATTCATAGGATTCAAGGAATTCATAGAATTCAAGGAATTCACTGAAATCATGGAATTTACTAAAATCACGGAATTCACTGAATTTTCCGAATTCACGGAATTCGTGGAATTAACAACATCCAAGGTATTCACGACATCCAAAGCGTTCATTAAAATCACGGAATTAATTGAAATCACGGAATTCATGGAATTCACGGAATTCAGAGAAATAATGGAATTCATTGAATTTATTTAATTTATGGAATTTATGGAATACGCGGAATTCATAGAATTTATTGAATTCATGGAATTCACGGAATTCGCGGAATTCGCGAAATTCGTTGAATTCACAGAAATAATGGAATTTATTGAATTTATTGAATTCATGCTATTTATTGAATTCGTGGGACACACGGAATTCATGGGAATTATTGAATTCGTGGAATTCATGGAATTCACGAAATTGATGAAATTCATGGAGTTCGCGGATATTATGGAATTCATGGAATACCCGGATATTATGGTATTTCTGGAATTTATTGAATTCACTGAATTCATCGAATATACGGAATTCATTGAATTCAAGGAACTCACGAATTTTAAGGAATTTACAAAATTCAAGAAGTTCATGGAATTCCCGGATATTATGGAATTCATGAGATTCACAAAAATAATGGAATTCATTAAATACACGGAACTTTATAAATTCATTAAATTCATGGAATTTATTAAATACGCGGAATTTATTAAATACGCGGAATTCATGGAATTCACAGAATTCACGAAATTCACAGAAATAATTGAATTTATTGAATTTATGGAATACACGCAATTCATGGAATTTATTGAATTCTTGGAATTCATGGAATACACAGAATTCGTGGAATTCATGAAATACACGGAATTGATGAAATTCCTGGAGTTAATGGATATTATGGAATTCATGGAATTCGCGGATATTATGGTATTTCTGGAATTTATTGAATTCACTGAATTCATCGAATATACGGAATTCATTGAATTCAGTGAACTCACGAATTTTATGGAATTGACAAAATTCAAGGAATTCATGGAATTCCCGGATATTATGGAATTCATGAGATTCACAAAAATAATGGAATTTATTGAATACACGGAACTTCATAAATTCATTAAATTCATGGCATTTGTTAAATAAGCGGAATTCATGGAATTCACGGAATTTACAGAAATAATGGAATTTGTTGAATTTATTGAAATAATGAATTTTATGGAATACACGGAATTCATGGAATTTATTGAATTCGTGGAATTCATGGAATACACGGAATTCATTGAATTCGTGGAATTCATCGAATATACGAAATTTATTGAATTCAAGGAACTCACGAATTTTATGGAATTGACAAAATTCTAGGAATTCATGAAATTCCCGGATATTATGGAATTCATTAGATTCACAAAAATAATGGAATTTATTGAATACACGGAACTTCATGAATTCATTAAATTCATGGAATTTATTAAATAAGCGGAATTCATGGAATTCACGAAATTTACAGAAATAATGGAATTTGTTGAATTTATTGAAATAATGAATTTTATGGAATACACGGAATTCATGGAATTTATTAAATTCGTGGAATTCATGGAATACACGGAATTCATTGAATTCAAGGAACTCACGAATTTTATGGAATTTACAAAATTCAAGGAATTCATGGAATTCCCGGATATTATGAAATTCATGAGATTCACAGAAATAATGGAATTCATTGAATACACGGAATTTCATGAATTTATTAAATTCATGGAATTTATGATATGCGCGGAATTCATGAAATTCACGGAATTAATAGAATTCGTGGTATTCACGTAATTTATTAAACTCACGGAATTCATAAAACACGCGGAATTCACGGAAATTATAAAATTCATAAAATACACAGAAGTAACAAAAATTATGAAATTTACAGAATTTATTGAATTCTCGGAATTCAAAGAATTTGCGGATTTCAGAGAATTCACAGAATTCAAGAAGTTCAAATTATCCACGGCATTTATTAAACTAAAGCAATTCGTGATATTTCATGAACTCCATAGATTCCGTGTATTCCGTGATTGTATTATATTTTTAATTCCATGAATTTCTTAATTTCAGTGACTTCCATTAATTTTACGATTTCCTGGAATTTAAGCAACTAGTTGAAATCTATAAATTTCTTGAATTGTGTGAAATCCTTAAATTGTGTGAATCTCTTGAATTTTGCGAATTCTGTTCATTTTTTGAATTATGTGAATTCCATGATTTCCGTAAATTTTGGACTTTCCGAGAATTCTTGTAATCTCGTTAACTCCTTGTATCCTGTTCATACCGTGAACTCCTTGTGTTACGGACTGAACAAATTTATGCGTAAACTACATTATACTTCATATAATTGGTATTATTCCAATAATAAATAATAATACCATCTAGAAATAATGCGTCACTATATTAAAGCGCCGTGTTAATTTGAAACCGAATATTTCAAAGAACGGGAAGTAATTCATTTAATTTCGTTCTAAAGCTACGTGTGAGTCCAAATTTGATACCAAATAAAACAGAGGGCTTTGTTTAAATCGAAATAAGGAGATTTCGAATAGCATAAACATCCTGTGATAAGTTTGACAAAACACGAGATTATGTTTTCGATCCCTAAAATTTAAGATTTGTGAGTTACTTTTATCCGGAGAATCGACTTATAACAATTATATATGTAATTTTTCTTCAATTATTTAGCTATAAGTTGAAATAATTAGTTAAGGGTGAACCAAAATTTGAAATGTAAAACTAAGTTAAATTGATTTTTTAATGAAATAAGAAATATGAGATTTCTTATATTAAAGTTTGAATTCGCATTTTTATGAATTTTTATGAGATAAATTAAAGAAAAATTTGGTTGAAAAGTGTTCGAGATTCCGAGAGCAATAAATTCGAAAAAAAAACAAAATTAATTAATCTTTGCTATAATTTTCCATCACAAAGGAAACATAATTTAGAAGAGTTTTTTACAGTATATATTGACTTTGTGGTAATATTTAAATATGTTCAAAACTTATACAACCAAAGAAAAAACTGTCCAGAGTAGATCTAAGTCTAACAGAGGTTAATGATAACTTGAACCGTGGGTTCAAAGTCGATCTAAACCTAGAGGAGTAGTGATAACCTGGACGGTTGATGACCTAAAGTCGATCTAAACCTAAACAGGTGAATGCGGGCTTGAACATGGTGTTCAGGCTAGGCTAGACCATACAGGTTAATGAGGACTTAGGCATCATTCTCGTGTGCTAATTCGTATGCGGCAAAAATTCACGTGCCTGGTGAGCCGAGCTTTCGCATAAGGGAAGTTACTTGGGCTCGCGCGCGCTCACACACATATACACGTTCACACACTTTATACACCAGTTTTGTGTCAAAGCTGATGTGTTCTCGACCCGTGGCCTATCGGCTACATATGAAAAGGCACGAGAAAGAGAGAACTTAAGACTCATAAACAAGAGCAAATGAGAAAGAAGTAAGAAAGGGAGGATGGAAGCAAAGTTTGGAGGGGATGAGATGGTAAAATGATAAAATGAGTCGTACCAAAGGAACGGGGTTTTTTTGCTCTCTGGCTCTCGAACAGTTAAGTAGCTCTAGCTAGGCTTATTTTGATTTGTTTGCGTTTTCAGTTAAGCGAAATCTAACTTTTGTAAAATAATTGTCGTCGAATTCCATAATTTGAATTTTGTAAACTAACCATTTTTAATCTGAATAATAATCAATTTATATTTAATTAACGTGTATTTTTTAACTAATTTATCCCAGTTCCTATATCAAACACCTTGAATTTCGTGAATTTGTTCTCAAAAAGACGAACAACTTAATAACTTAATTCTTATAACTTTTTTTTCGAAAAACCAAAAATTACCAGAATTACAGCACTTACAAAATTTCAAAGAAACACACGAAAAGGAACATTTTAGACCAAATAACTCGCAATATGAATAAAGGCAGGAAAATAAAAACTTTAATTTTTGATAGTGAAAGCTTTTGACAACGAAAGCTTTTTTTAAGAATGCGGGCTGCTTTAAATGAGAGAATTAAACTATGTCTGCTTTAATACCAATTCATTTTATGCATTGTAATAAGATTTATTTATGAAAGTGGCATACAAGGTGAGGGATGGATTTAAGTGCGAAGCACGAGATACGTGATGAGAAGGTGTTCGTTAAAGCCCAAGGAGATTTAACAAAAGAGAATTCACAATCACCCAATTACTGCTGTCGTTGCTTTGACCTTTAGATTTAAAAAGTCCGTGCGCACAAGTGTGGGAAAAAGACAAAGTTCGAGGAATACAACAGACAGTATTTCATATTAGAGACAGGAACTCAGATATCTTTCAAGAATCAAAAAATTGCGCTTATAATATTAGGAAATAAAAAACAAGGAAGTTAATATGAGCGTTTTACTTTCCCTGTGTGAACAAAAACAAATCAATTTGCGAGTGAATTTGTGCATTTAGCCCATTTTTAAGTTTCAAGGAATTTCAGTATCACTGTTCTAAACAAATTTAAATACGTTAAGGATGTACACTACCCCGGGTGGAAAAGTCGACTGGGGACAGACTGGGTCCCAGCCAGATTGCCCAAGTTCCAGTTGGGTGCCAACTGGGAACCCTAGTCTCGCCCAGTTGGGCTGTTATCTGGGTTCTAACGCTCAGACCAACCAATACCCAGATTGGGGTAACTGGCTGGGCCCCTGCTGGGCAATACTTTGTACGCCCAATTATTCAAAAAAAGGGTTATTAGTTAATAACTTAACAATTTAAATAATAAACAGCTAGCTAAAGAACGAACAAGATTTATTTATATTTTTGTTACACTTAAATTGTGTATTTGTAAAGCATTTAATGGCTAGTATATTTGCAATTTAAATATTATTATGATTACTTGTAGCCGCCTGACGTTCTTGACGTCCTCTATCCCAATCTCTTACATTACTTAGCACGATTCCAATAGCATCCGATCTATTTTTTCCAACAAATTAGATTTAGCACCATTGCTGATTGAACCATGCGTTTCCATTACAGCATCTAATCAGTGAATAAGAAAATTATTTTTTAAAGAAATAAAAATATAGCTTCTTAAATTAGAAAAGGCAGAGTCTTTAAAATATATGATTTTTATTAAAAAATTAAATTGTATAAAAATGTCACAAATAGGAAAAGTTTGTTATAATACAGAATAACTTATAATCCATACCTAAAATACATTGATGAATCTTATAATCTTTTAGCAAGAGCTTGTTTTCCATTCTTCTAACGTTTGTGAATTGTGAAGCGAGGTGCTTCGAAAAGTATTTCTTTAAAATGTTTAAAACACTCTTTAATACATTTAGATCCTTATACTCAAGGGAGTGCATTGGTAAAATCTAAAAACAAAGTTAATTGTATAAATACCTGTATCTTTTTAAAAACTTTATTCTCCAACAATGAGATATTTTTCTTTAAAACTTACAAAATCATACCTGAATGCTTCGTCATTTAACGTATCATCAAATTCTTCAAGTTCAGAAATATCTTTAAAAGGAAGCTGCAAATTATTACTGCCAATAAACATCTCTTCAATACGCTCTTGCCTATCTAAAATTTCTTTTGGAGTGACGCTGACTCCCTTTATTGCTTTATTATTCATACTATAATCATATAACGAAAATTTGAAAAAATGCGAGTTTAAGCAATTAAACGGTATTTTTGCCTTGATGTTTCATTTTATGTGCTTCATTTTCTTTTGTGGAATTTTTCTTATCTAGTTCTTCATCGAAACCTAACTTCTCTTGTCAACTACTAAAAATTATAAATAAAACTTTAGGAATGTTACTTGAAATTTTAGTGTAAAAAATTAAATTAAAAATGATTTGCAAACTTTATATAATACGTCTTTTTCTCTTATCTTAAAGAATGATTTGTTTGGTACATACTTCAATATTATTCAAAAATTTATTTTAAGAAAAACTTCGAAAAAGGAAATATAATATGAGGTTTTACGTGTATAATTAAATAAATTACTGATAATTAGTAGCACAAATAAAATTGACACAAATTCTTAGTATTATTCTACACTTAAGCTTTATGAGTAGCTTGATGATTGTTTCCATTACAATCCTTGTCATTATTGTTGATAATGTTGGCCAAATTATTAGAAGTTGTTTCTCCACTACTAATATTTAGTTCTGCGTTATTTAGTATCTGTTCCTCAGAATTATTATGTGAAATATATTGTGGATTAAATATTTGATTTAAATCAAATGTCTCAAATAACGGTTCGTCCGATTTTCTTGACTCTGATGGAAGGAAATCTTTGGCTTTGGTCGCACTCTTTAGCCCTCAATGGTTTAGTAACGCCTGAGAAAAATATTATTCTTTAATTAAAAATAAATTTTTAAATTTAAGCATTTTGCACAAGATACATAAGTTTTTAAAAATAAATAAAGTTAGAGTGAATTCCAACACACGGAAAAAATTTGTACTTGAGGAATTACAGAATTAGTTCCGATGTGGCGGATATGAGAAAAAATCCTTAATA
>JAAAKG020136509.1:0-13178 GCA_010014905.2 Druon quercuslanigerum
TTCTAAACTGATGAGGTCCGACGTCGACGGACGAAACTAGTTTTTATCCAATAAAAACGCTACGACCAGTAGACAAATAACAATTAACATCATTTTATTAACATTTATCATCTGGTCAAAAACTTTAACAACAATACATAAATATAGTTTCAATTGAATGAATTTAGAATCCAATAATGATAAGAACAATTACAATAGTACTTTTAGATTAAAATATACGAATTGTTTGTTTTCAAATTAAAGTTTTAAAATCATTGAACCTATAAATAAGAAATCAATGCCTGAATATGACTTATACCTTAGGATAATGACTTAAAAGTTTAAACTTGAGTAGATTAGCAATTTAAATCTTCGCAAATTCCATCGTTTCAAATTAAAGTATTAAAAAGTTGGACAGCATCAAATTGCAAACCTAAATAACTGAGCAGTTTAAAGCCATCAGCATTATAAACATTGAATTTTTGAAATTTTGAAGTTAAACCCGTTAATATTCTGCGAATTTCAAATTTAGCAGCTTTTAAAGTAAAAAAAATCTTTGAAACCAAATTCTGTTAATACTTTTATTTTTATGATTTCAGAATGATCAAACGAATAATTTCAAATTACATCTTTATAAATTGGATATTCTATAGTTCTGATTGCTTTTAATTAAATAAATATGAATATAAGTGTTATAAATTAAATGATTCTTAATCGAAGACGTTAAAAACTTTAAAATTTCAGTTTGACTACTGTTATAGTAACATTCACAAAATACGTGATACGTTCAGGGTTGGAGGGGGTTTGTCAATTCTCCATGTTAAAAACCATGGGTAAACGTCATGGTGGTGGGGGGTAGGGGGGATCTGGAGTTCCTGAAAAAAATATCACGTAGTTTGTGAATTAAAAGGTTTTTATGAATTTATCGTGTGAAATTGAATCAGTTCAAACTTGAATAATATTGTTTCCAAATTTCAAATGATTTTGTTTAAACATTAAATCGTTTCAAATTTGGCAGCCCAAAAACTAGAGTTTTAATAATTGAAAATTCAAAATAGAATTGATTATTTTTGACATTTCGAGAATAGTGCATCTTAACGTACAAATTCTTCGAGGTTTACATTAATTAATTTGTTAAAGTACAAAAAACTGTCCGATTTTTATTGAAATTGTGCCATTTTCATTCAAAAGTTTTAGTTAAATTAAATAAAAATTAAATAAATTAAATTAAAATAAAAAAATTAAATTAAATAAAAATCAAATTTTTAAAAGTTAAATCATTCAAGATTAAAATTTGTAAATGGCACAACTTAAAATGTTATTCTGTCAATCTTATACTATTTCAGGTTGAAAGCCTTAATAGGTGAACAATTTTGAAAGGTATAATTTTAAATTTTGTTTTGAAAATGTTTAATTTGTACACTTTGGCTTGAACGCCTCCAAATACAATTTTTTTTATATGTAGTTCTATTTGGAATTGTCCAGTTTTACATGATTATCATTTAAAGATTGTATAATTTTGAAAGCATCGAATTTGGATTCATTTTAATTTTGAAGGCTACTTGACAGTTTGAAGGTGTTCACGTTGAAACTATTCAACATTAAAGACTTTCAATTTGAAATTGTACACTATTGATCGTTTCATCTTGAAATTCTTAAATTTTTTATTTAAAAAAATGTAATGCTTAAAATTTAGAATTGTTTTGCATTACATTCGTTAACTTTGACATTACTTTGTGAATTCTACGAATTAAAACTTTTTTTTTCTACTTTTTAAAGGCTATAATTTGAATTTTTAAACGACCGCAAATTTGTATGAGTCTTGAGTGGCCAACCTGCCCTTTCTTTCAAGTGCAGCCACATTCCAAGGTACCTCTAAAACGAAAAATCGGGAAGTGACATATTATTTCATTTTAGGTCGAATTAACATTCACGGCAGAAGCACTGGATGCGATTGCAGCAATGGCAATGGATAGGAAAACTGGAGCGCGAGGTCTCCGAGCCATTATGGAGTCCCTTTTGCTCGAACCCATGTTCGATGTACCCGGAAGCGACGTGTTGACTGTTCACGTGACCGAGGGTTGTGTTCGGGGTGATGAAAAACCCCAGTACATAAGAAGAACGGAAACTTCGGAAGAGGAATTACAACATGCGCAGCGGGTAAATAATTAACAAATAATGAAATGAGGGATAGGTCCTGCAAAATCATTCTGACTGTGAAGAAAAACCTTGAATGTTTCCTCACACAAAGCATATGAAATTTTTTTTCGGATCTTAAATCTCGTGCCGCGTCTCTTTATGCCATCTGCACGACTAAATAAATTTTCTGAATCTGATCAAGAAAATACGGAACTGTCGAAAGTAAATTCCAGATCGTTCGTAATCGTTTGAATGTACCGGATAACATTATCTTCCGCAGGTGCTTGAATTTCGAACAGGTTCATTCCAAATGTAGACTTATTCTTTTTTCTTATTTCTTACGCAACAAAGAGATTCAATTTCCAAAATGAAGCATATATATTATCGACTAACGTATTAAATCGATTAGATCATCCATTAAAATTTTTTTTCTGTTTGAAATTTCCAGTACTTAATTCACATTCTTTCTTTGCAACAATGTAAACTTATGAACGATTCCTCGATGTGGAAGGTGGGAGAAGGGACGAAATCGAAATTCATAGCACCTGAGCTTGGCGTCGTGATTTAAAAGAATAAGTAAACAAATTATTTTTACGCAAATTTATAGATAGCTAAACATCTTTTGTAATATATTGTATATAGCAAGAAACATAAGTAGATGCATTACGAAAATAGAAGGGAATAAACTTTGTCAAAAAGTGAACGCTTCTGGTTTGAATAATTCACCTCGACGATTTTAAGATCTTGCAAAGTATAGCAGTGTTTTTAAAAAGCCAATTGTCCGTAAGTTCATTCCTTGTTATTGTGCTGTTATTATTAGTATTTCAGAGTAGGAATTTATCTTAAAGTTAAGGTTTCGAGTATATCAAGACATAAATTTTAATTGAAAACTTCACTTTTTGTTTGACCATTTTTAGTATACTTTTGTTGCTTGTGATTCCTGTTTTTTTAATACAATCAATTATTTCTACGAGAAGAAATGAAACGAAAGATTTTATTGTAAATTGATTTTGACAGACTAGGACTATAGAGAAGGATGTAAAAGGATAAATGAAGCTGAAATTAACGGTTTAACCTTTCGTAAGTAAAGATCCAAAAAATTATTATAGGCCCTTATTAAAAAAAGATTGACCGCTAGGTTCAGTTTCATTAAACTCTAAATTGAAAGTGTGAATTTAATTTTCCCCGGAATGTATAATTGTACAAACCGGAAAAACCATGTGGTTCTTATTAATGATATTAAGATCACTGATTAATAGCATAGCTAATTTACATTATATGAACTATTGAACTTATATTTATAATAAATAAGTTTAAAACTATGATTTCGCGCGTATGCCTCAACATCATAAAACCTCAGCTGTCTTGAAGTTTTTGTTACAACTAAATATACTCATTTTTACATATTAATCACTGAAGAGTAATTGATTAGAATTTTAATTAATGAGAGCTGCAAAAATGTACAAGTGATTATCCGTGACTAGTGATCCCAACTTTTTTTAGTATCGATTGCAACGATGTTTAAATATAGTTACACCCTACATGAATACAGCTTTAAAATGTCTCCTTTTTGCTATAAAAAAAGAGATAATTAAATGTACATTCTACATTCCTTCAATACTACACTAAACTATTATTAGCTCTTTAACTATTTAACATCAATACCAAACTTTTAAATACTTGGGAAAGTTCAGCTATCGTTAAAGCAGAATATTTACTTTTTCACTAAAGAAATTCGGGAGTCTATATTTAAAACTCAGCGTGTTGAAAAAATGTGAACAACAAATTCTAGAGATACATGCGCTGGCGGCTATTCTGAGTTAAAAAGATAATATTATTTTAAAAAGTGTACGAATATTTTGCATAGCTAGCTGATAAAGGGCGTTTGAAAAATGTTTCTATATTTCATTGTAGTAAGAGTGTTGCACTTTTTGGACCGGCTTTGGTCTCAAAGTGGTGGTGAGTTCAGTGAGAATCCACTTGGTGGCTCGCAATACCATGAAGTGAACAGTGAACTGGAGGACAAGAGCTCCAAAGCCTTTGTACAAACCAAGAGTTCCTTCGGTTGCAATGATCATTCGGTAGCAGTCGATGGCTCCACTGTATCCTGTCAATAAAGGTGTCACGCTTCGGCCAGTATCCAAATTATCAATTATCGTACGAGTGCCTTGCAAGTGTAACCTGTGAATGACCGTCTCGAGTGGATAAAAAACCACGTCTGCAGCACACATCGACACAAGGATCGACTGCAATTCTATATCTTGAACTACGCTATCAGAAAGAATATCTCGACTGTAGGCACCCTGCAAAAAAAACAGAATAACTTAAAATAAAGTAAAGATCAATTTTTTCAGTGTTATAATGCGACGTTCGTGAGGTTTAAATCTGGCAAGTACATTTTTAACAGATTATTTAAATAATCTAGGTTTAATTGAAAAATGAGATTGAGCACATTTAATTTATGCAAGTAGTGAATTTTGATCTTGGAAAATTTTGATTCTACATTAGAGTTTTTGGTGCAAACAGTTTTTCTTGAATATCTCAGGTTGACCTAATTTGCACTTACGAACGCTTTTCCTTGGCACAGCAACAGTGCTAAAGTTAAAATACCTCATTACTGACAATAAAAGGAAATACGTATTCAGTTTTCTTTTTATAATGCTTTGTTTTGCTTTTCTTAAATCCTCCTTTTTAGGATGTGTATGCTTACTTTCGACTCTTGAATGTGTCTTCGCCTGAGGTGCATCATACGATTACTAACTCCTCTCACAATGAGTGCAAAGAGATATTTAACTACGCCATAAGCAATCGTTGGTGGTATAAGAGCATAAATTGGAATAAGTCTGCCCTTGGTACCAACTTCAAGCAGTCGAATCGCACCGTCCCGAAAAACGTCCAAAATCCCAGGTCTTTCAGAAGCAATTTCAGATTGTACGGTTTCAACAAGTGATGCTGAATAGAATGGCGTTACCAATCCGATGGATACACTAAATAAAAATCGAATATGTATACCTCACATCCATACAGTTTCTTAGAACTTTAAAAAATGTTTGGATTGTATTATATTTACCATTTAAGAAGAATGTGTTGTCCGAAAGCTTTCAAAGAGCTATTGCAAGTTATTTCCCTGGAATGAAATAATATATTTAGAATTCATAAAACCAGGGTCGCCGCAAAACTTAATTCTCAAAATTCCCTGAGTTTTCCCTGACTAATTTTTCATGTTCCTTGATCATTCAAATCCTCGGAAATCTGATAAAATCTTGTTGTGAAATTTTTTTAAATATCCTAGAATCTCATAGGTAATATGAATATTTTTAAATCTCTTACAATCATTCAAACACATAGAATCGTTCAAAATATCCTATAATATTTCAAATTCTTTGAAGTCTTTTAAAGTCCCTTGAAACTTTTTAAAGTTCTCGGAAATTCCTAACAATTCTTTAAAAAGTGACTAAACAGTTATGTCAGAAGAAAGTGACTATGTGGCAGCTCGGATTATTCTTGCCAATTAATTGAAGCGTTTCTTACAGAAATTCCCTGTCTTTTGCAAATTATGTTCAAGATTCCTAACTTTTCCCTAATTCCCAGGTTTTCCCTGAGCTGCGGCCATGCTGATTGACTCATTTTAAAATTATTGAAAAAAGGTAGTTTTAATTCAGAAATAAGGGTGGAATTTTATACTCACTTAGGCCAAGATGTAATTTTAGAAACTAGATCTTCAATTGCTAAGCTCATTCCTCTAATGAGCAAAACTGATCCTATTCCTTTCCATAAGGTATTAAGACCTTGAGTTTGATGCAGACGCACCATCACCGGTATCAACGTAATTGGAACCCAGTGATACTTGACAGAACTTGGATTTACTTGACATTGTCTTCGTAGTACAATGAAAGGATGGATCAATAAGTTTTCCGTAATCAGACTAGCCAGGCCACATCCTACCCCTACGTATTTTTTTACTGCAATGTCTGAAAACAAATTGAAACATTGGCAAATTCGTGGATATAAAATTATTCAATAAATAGAATCATTAACTGAAAATGAAAATATGCTAAATAATATACCTAGATTTAGACATTCTGAATTGAAAAACACGCTTAATGCTTTATTTGCTCATTAAGGCATAATTTTTCAGTTTATATATGAGACCGAATCCATTTCAAAATAGGCAGGTTTTACAATTGAAGTTGCAAAATCTAACGGGGACAAAATATTTTGTTTTTTAGAGGAAATTAGGCGATACGTATTTTTGCGATTTGCGAAAAAAATATTCACGAATTTATGCGTATTTGAATTTGTTGCTTTGTTTAAAAAAAAACTCCAATATTTTTCTTTAAAGTTATATAACTTTTTGCCTAATTGAGACATTTAAGATTTCTTTACAATTTCCAGTAGTTTATTTCTGAAAATATTAAAAGTCGATTTTTATCAAAACCCACACTTCTATTTTTTGTCAATTTTTAGTTGAATTTGTACTGTCATAAGGAAAATATCTGGTGAGTTTTGTGCAGGCTAAGTAACTTTTGCGGCCAGGAGATTTTTTTTTCATAAAATACAATTTTCGTATTTTTATTGCTTACAACAACAGATACGAAGAAATGCTAAGAAAAGAGTTTGCACAGTTAAAAAGTTCTACAAAAAATGTCTTTACTAATTTGTGATATCTTGAACAGTTTTCGAGAAAAATAAAAAAAATTCAATGTCTTTCGGGAAAATGCAGTTTCAGCAAAACAGCCAATTACTTTAACTGTACAAATCTGTTATTAACTATATTATAAATTGCTTTTCTGTGCATAGTTTCAAAATCAGCACAAACATGTCGTTTGGCATTCAAATTTATTCTTCGAGTTTTACCCATTATTGTGAATCTAAGTTGGCAGACATTAAACTATCACAGAATGATAGAAAAACATTAAAAACTTACAATTATTGTCAATTCATTTTTTTCGTATCCTGCATTGTTGGACCACAAAATGGAATTTTTCATTTTTTGAGCAATAAAAATTAGAATTTTCAATTTTACAAGAAAATCAAAAAAGTTGCTATGAATAGCTGGTAGGAGTTTCAAAAAGCCATGCTATTCTTCTTTGACTTTTTTTTCTTCATATTGTGCGTTTTTTGGCTTAAATTTGGATTTTTTACTGACTTTTAAAATTTTGAGTCAATAATAATAAATAGATTAGTCATTAGGATAAATTATTTGGTTTTCTAAGTACTATGAACAGCCGTAAATAAAACTTAAATATAAAAAAGTGGTCCCAAAAAATTTTGAAAATGCTCTAACTTTTTGAATTTTTATCCAAAAAGGTTGACGAACTCGTCCTTTCTTTTAAGACATGAGTTATCGTGTTTACGGACAAACGGACAGACAGACGCCATCGTAAAAACTTGATTTTCGGATTCAGACGGCCTCGAAACGTGGAGATCCGTTGAAAAAACTGTGGTGTCAAATTTAGAACAATTCTAATACTTTCTCAATCATAAATAAATCATAAAAATTATAAATTATATAAAAAAGGTATTATATAAATTTTATGCGGTCTAAGCCTTTTTTGTGGTCAAGACCATTTTTTAAATAAATATTCATTGTTTTATTTTTCGCGGAAACGGTACGAAATATCACAAATAAGTGAAGCAATTTTTTAATTGTGCAAACTATTTTCTTAACGCTTTTTCGTATCTGTTGCAAGCAAGACAAATACGAAAATTCGATTTGATGAAAAAAATTCTCCTGGCCACAAAAGTTATTTACCTCGCATAAAACTCAGAGGATATTTATCTTATGATAGTACAAATTCAACAAAAAATTGACAAAAACTGTAAATGTAACGAAATAACTTTTTAAAAAAAGTAGGGAATTTTTGAAAAACGAAGCTAAAAAATTGAAATACCCATAACTTCGTGAAATTGTTTTTTGAAAATCGAAAAAAGACGTATCGCCTAATTTCCTCTAAAAAAACAACATATTTTGCCCCCGAGAGATTCTGCGACTTCAAGTGTAGAACCTGCCTGATTTAAAATGGATTCAGTCATGAATATTTACCAGAAAACTTATTTTTACATAAAACATTCATAACCACTCGATTACAATTAAGATTATTAAAATTTTTAGTAGTTACAAAAAATCTGTTATCAGTATAATATTATGAAAAAAAATGGAAACGTTTGAATTATTTAAATAAATAGAAAACTGATTTAGAGACGAGGGAAAATTTGAAAGAGAGAATTCTGGAACTCTAAAGAAAAGAGCTTAAAGAAAAAAAATAAGTTTGCTCTTTTAAAGTTAAGTTTATCAAAATCTAGAATTAGATTATTATTAAAAATGGAATATTTTGTTAATTACCATCAGCGGGTGGAGTATCCTGGGAGACGAGAGGATGCAGAACAGGAATATCCAAAGGACGTATAACCTCACGACCATGATATTTGGTCGGAAGTCCATCATTTGCTCCTTCCCAAGGAACATCTAATTGCCGTCCTCTATAAACTCGTTCATAACCCTCAAGTCCTGCCATCACTTTTCTAGGGGATGATTTAAAATTCACTTAAAAATATTGCGATTGGCGAAGCGGGGTACTTTCCGACTCATCGTGAGCAGTTATATTATACGCAATTATGGATTAATTCACTTTAACTCGCTTTTACGAATTTTTGTTTCCTCAATACAGACACTGGCACTGCCTATAATTTTTAAACTTCTAGGACCTTCGTTATCACCTTTTTGTGAAATAAAGGTTGTGCAAAGAAACTGCTCTAAAAAAGATTTTTTTCTGGTATTTTGTGATCACCACGTGTTTTATGCGCATACTATAACTGTCAACTCTGTCAAAAGAGCAGAACTGTCACTTCCGGTATTTGATTTCGATTTTTGTGAAATTCAAATGGTTCGAAGTTTCTTCTTGCCTTTTCTCTATAAACACAAATTTTTAATGACAGGAGCGCGGGGTGGAACAATTGCGGATATCGTGGGAAAAGCCACTAGAGCAAAATATGTGCGGCCTGCGTGTGGATCAGTAAACCAGTAATCCAAGTCAGAGATCCAAGGGATACACAAGCCGTTGCCTGTCCAAGAGAATACGTCGATGCGCGTTCACGGATGTGCATGTTTTTTTCGCCATTCCATTATATTTGACGTATTTTATTGGAGTTTCAGCATTTATAGCATTTAGTCGAGGTGTAAATCAGAATTATAACAGTATCTTGAACAGGTAAGAAGTGTTCCTTCATTTATTTCATGATAATATTGACTGTGTTTATTTTTGATAAAAATGTAATGACCCTAGTGCGGTATTTTTATGATTTTTACACAACAATCTGGTTCGTTTTTCTTAGAACTGAAAGATTGTTTTCTTTTCATTTATAGTTTAAAACCATAATTTATTAATAAATTCTTTTATTTTATAATTTGATTTATAATTCTTTTTATAGTTCAGGGCGTGACTACATTATAGGTCATTATAGGGTCATTAGATATATTTTAAGGTTAGGTTAACCTGATATGTTTTACACGTAAATTTCAAAAGTTTTTAAGATGTAGATGTAGAATTTGTTGCATCATTGTATGACAGATATGAATTTTATCATTTCCGATTCAAACTGCTTTTATAAGCAAATAATTTTGTTTAAAAAAACATATCGCCTTTATTTAGTTAATATGTATCGTGTTATAATTTAAAATATTTTTACATTTTAGGAAACCAACCATGTCGGAAATCGATACAACGAAAGCTGGTAAGCTGGTTAACTTTAAATCTCGGTTTTCCTTAAATCTTGGCGCATCTCGGTTTTTCTTCTAAAATCATTTCACACTTATTTTTTTCTTCTTGAAGATATTATGTACATTTTGATAAAAATAACTCCAAAGTGGAGTTTTTGGAACTTAAACTCTGTAGTTTGGCATCAAAAAAAATATTTAAATGTTAACAGGGTGGCTACTTGACCGGCAACTTAATTAAAAAACCGGGAATTTACTTCTAATCGCAGTAAAATTGAAGTTTGCATTATTTCAATGATTTTGGTCAATTTAGACAAGTAATTTCTACTTTTGTACATTCGTAGATTTGTCAGATTATGTCAGTTTAATTTAAATAAATTATAATTTATTATCTGATTTGTATTTATTTCTAAATTGAGTTAGTTGTTTGAAAGCTTATGTACTTTGTAAAAGTTTAAGTTACAAATTCATCAGTTTGGTTGAAAATTGATCTTTTCTTTTCCAAAATTCAACAATATGGATGAAAATTTGTCTTTTTTAATTGAAAATTCAACTGTATCGTTGAAAATCCCAATATTTGGCTCAAAAATGATTTTTTGTAGAAAATTCTATTTTTGTTTGCAAGTTAATCTTTGGTTTATAAATTCTGCTTTTCGCTTAAAAATTCAAGTAATCTTCATCGTTTCAGTTGAAAACTCAGCTTTTAGGTTGGCAATACAATTACTTGGTTACATTTTTTTTTCTTTTTAATTCATCATTTTAATTAAAAAATTTTGTTTGTTTGAAATATGAGCTATTTGATTGAAAACTTGTTTTTTCTTTGGATGAAAAGTAATTTTTTGCCGAAAATGTAATTATTTCGTTGAAATTTTTTTTTGTTTTTTGGTTGAAAATTATTTTGTATTTTAAAGTCAAAATTTAACTATTATTCCAGTTGAATATTCCATGATTTTATACAAAAATTCGTTTGTCTGGTTAAGAATTAATTTGTTTGGTTAAAAGTTCATTTTTAACATTACCATCCTAATGGCATTTTTAAATTTTTAAAAAAAATTGACAAAAGTTATATGCTTTTTAACGTTTTGAAAATTTTCAAAAAAAGAAAAGAAAATTTTTTTAATAGGTTAAGAAGAAATATCAATCCAAATTTCTACCAGATATAAAATATATGTATTTCGAAACTATTCTCATGAAATTTCTGAATTAGACAATAGTTCAAAAACCAGGATCATTTTCAAAAATATGCAATTTTTTTCTTAAGAGATCCGTAAGTTCAAAGCATTGTTTTTAGTAGATTTGTACATAATTTACAAATTAACATCATAAAGTTTTTCAATTGGACACAAATTATTGAGCGAGAAGCGCAAGGTTCGTAATGAGAATGTAATCATCAAAGTTATAATGTGCTTTGATAACCATCTTTAAAAACAAAACAAAAATTTAGTTAAACTTTATGGCTGTACAGTGCGCTCATAATTTTTAATTAATTCATCAAACTTCTTGGTTGAAAATTAATCTTTTTGGTCAAAAACTCAATTATTCTGGTTAAAAATTAATCTTTCTGGTTTAAAATGAAATTATTCCAAAGTTTATTTTAAAATTCATCACTGTGTTTAAAAATGTATCTATTGTTTTGAAAGTTTTTTTTAAAGTAATTTTTTAAACTGAAAATGTTACTTATTTAAATTTAAAATTGCATAGTTGTAGTTGAAAATTTATTTCTTTGTTAAAATTTATTTTTTAACTACAATTTTAATTATTTAAGTTTTGGTTGACAATTTATTTTTTTAAATCAAAATTAACTCTTCGCCCGCATGGTGAGTCTTTTATGACAATGCTTTTTCCAATTTCAGAACATGTGTTTGAATAATTAACTGTTTAAAAAATATAAAGTTGTCACTAGCAAAATAGTTTCTCGCAATTTGTTTTATAGAACCAGGAGAATAACTGTGAAATGTGAACAACATGTGGTAACATTTTAATAATAAAAATAACATTGAAAAAAACCTCATGAGCACGAAAGATCCACGATGCAGACCTGGTATGGTTAATTCACCATGCGGAAAAAGGGTTAACTTTTTTTTTTGAAAATTCAACTGGGTTCAGTTGAAAATTCATTGTTGTAGTTGAAAAATCGTACGTTCGGTTTAAAATTATTTATTTTTTATTAAACTAAAAATCTTATTGTTTAAAAGTGTATTCTTTTTGATTGAAAATGTAAGTAATCCAGTTCAATATTCATAATTTTAGTTGAAAATATATCTTTTTGATTTACTATTCCAGTTAAAGATTCATAACTTTATTTGAAAATTCATCTTTTCGCTTGAAAATGAAACTATTTTGTTGAAAATCGTTTTTTTTTTGTAGAAAATTTAAGTCTTTTTTTCAAAATGAATTTCTTTTTAAATGTTTTGCTCTGTTGTGTTAAAGGATGTTTATAATGAACGTCACGAATTAAAATAAATGTTTTTGCAGAAAATATGGATGTTACTTTTAGTTGACCGGGAAAATTGAAGCATTTTACCGGGAAATGGTTGGGAATTTAAAAGGTCCGCCGAGTCGCCACCCTGGCTAAATATCCTTGATCGTTAGATACCTTGATCATTATATGACATTTGTCATCAGAATTTTTGAAAAAAGTGTGAAGAATTGCAGTTCTGATCAGTTTTTTAAATGTTTGGTTATTTCAGAACAATAAAAATAATATTACACTTTAAACCTTTGGATTTTTTATTTTTCTGAAAAATTTGTGACAATTTTTTATAACATTTTTGTGAAATAACATATTTCCTGTGCATTGTACACAAAAATAGATAAAATATTATTTAAAGTAGACTTAGTTCGAAGGAAATATTAAACAATGTTATAATGTTCATATATACAAATTTACAGCGTGTTGAAAAATGCGCACTTTTATGAAAGTGCTTTAAAAGTAACTTTTTAATATCGTGTTTCTACTGCAATTTGCGATAACTTCGGTGGTATGAGAGGTGTAATATCCTGAATATTTTTGTGTAAAGTGCACAAGAAAAATGTTATTTTACAAAATCGAACACTAAAATCTTTTTTTTACCAATTTTTTCGAAAAATAAAAACTTCCTAAGACTCTATCTCCTAAACTAAACGACATAATTTTTTTTTGGTTTTACGGAAAATACTACGGTAGCGTGCTTTGAAGTAAATATATTTGTACAAAACTGAGAAAAACTGTAATATTTCACACTTTCCAAAATTTAAATACTTCGCTAATGTATATATATATTTCCCAGCGATTTCGCTGGGATCGGGTGCAAATTTTCAGATTAGCACCCGATCCCGGCGAAATCCTGCGGTTGTCCTTATG
>JAAAKG020136510.1:0-13177 GCA_010014905.2 Druon quercuslanigerum
GAATCGAAACTAAATTTACGTATTACGAGTACATACTTACTATCTTTTGCTAAAAGATTATTATGGCGCAAGCTAAACTATCAGAGCGAGAAAAAGTATCTGTATTAACCATGCGTGGTTGGGGAGATCGAGTTCGATCTTATGATCAAGTACGCTTGCTTTTTAATCGCACTTTTTGTTATGGAGAAGGGTTAAATCCTATCTCAAAATTAACAATTGAAAGAACTGTATGGCGCTTTATGAATCATGGATCTATGTAGGACCTTCCGAGGACTGGTCGGCCAAAAGCTGCAGGATCTGAGGAGATGCAGACGGACATAGCCCAAGCATTTGTTGAAAACCCACACCTTAGTTTACGTCGCTCTAGTGATGAGCGTGACATTGCTCCTGAGACAGTCCGAAATATTTTAAAAAGCACTAATTTCCATCCTTACAAAGTTCATCTGATACAAGAGCTCAATGAAGACGATCCTGATCGTTGGGTTGAGTTTTGCGAAATGATGATGGACAGAATTGATAAGAGATCCTCTTTTCTTGTACAATACAGTATTTTCAGATGAAACTACTTTCACTTTAAAAGGTGAAGTTTACAAGCAAAATTGTAGATATTGATCCGACACAAATCCTGATTGGATTTTAAAGAGTCACACACAAAATCCACAAAAGATTAATGTTTGCGCCGGTATCTAAAATGATGTATTGATAGGCCCTTTCTTCATCCATGGTAATGTCAGTGCCCGCGCATATAAAGAGCTTCTCAGTAATCAAATTGTACCAAGATTAACGCAGATTACATGCGATTTGGATGCTCAGTTCCCTCAAAGGTGGATTAAAAGAAGGGGTGAAATCGAGGGTCCTGCTAGATCTCCTGATCTGCCGCCTCTCGACAATTTTCTTTGGAGTTATTTAAAGAGCAAAGTATACTCAACCCAATCCCAAAGCTTAGACAAATTGCAGAATCGGATTCTGCTTAGCAATTTTTTTTCTGACAAACAATTAAAATAAAATGATTTATAATCTATATGTAATTTTTATTGATATTTGAATAATCTTTGGGGATTTTTTTTAAGAAAATATATTTTATAAAATAGGAGGTACACCACCCATAAAGAACACATAAAAAAGAGGTGCTTTATTGCATGTTTGAGGGCCCTATAATGAAAAACGTACCTTCGTTTTGATGAGAGGGTAGTTACGAGTTTTACCTGGTTTGATTCCGGTGGTATTGAGTGTTCTGAACAAAATGGTAGAGCATTGTGTTCATCATAGAGCTCAGGTGAATAGAACAAATCGAAATCTAGCATATAAACAATGGATGAATCATCTGGAACTTTGAAATTGAAATTCACAATATTTTGTTTGTCCCATTGCCCATTCATACAGTTTGTTAACGTAAAAATATACAATGTATATGATCTCCCTATTTTCATGCAAAACTGCCATGTATTTATTCTTGGCAATGGCATATCGGTTAGAGCATTGGCTCACTCCACCCTGTTTACCTTGCTGAATCATTGGCAGCACATCAACATCAGTGAGAAGTTTAAATCGTACCTTTGTATATTTTAAAATGGCATCCCATGTCAAGCCAGGAGTTGTTTAATATAGTACTGGGTCAAGTCCATAAGCCTGTAGACATTGCTCATGGAAGCTTTCGGATACATCAGCCAAAATCAGGAGGTAGTTCTTCATATACTATTTCACATACTTACTGTGTCTTGATATTAAATGAACACTATACCTGTTGCGTATGAGGATAATCTTTGTCAGTTCTTCACGAATAATTAAACATTCAATTTTTTCTCTTTCAAAACTGAAAAACTTGGAATTGATGATTTTGTATTCGGTGAGATATGATGCACTACAATATTTACCGGCGAAGTGACACTGTTTACGCTCCTTCTGAATTTGTGGATGTAGAGCCGTTTCAAAAATATGACATGTTGTAGTATGAATAAAGATTGGAGATGTAAGTATCTTGTGGCATTTCTTTGCAATTTTAAGTAACTGCAGAGCAAACTAATTCGCTGATTTCACATCATCGGGGCAGGACTCGTAAAAAGATAGTGAATCCTTGTAACAACATTTTAAGTAATACCCAATGTCATAAGTCACATGTCTTTGGAAGACTTCTGAATTGAATCTCCTTCTTTGAACTTCATTGTCAACTGGTTTTAGTAGTGACTCACAATCTGCATTAATTATAAAAGAAAATTTCTCTATCGATGCTTGATATTTTTGAATTCAATAATATTCTCGCATGGTTTTGGCAATAGACCTTTACACTTATTTAATTTTCTACAATCTTCTGTGTAAGCAGCCAGTTTTTCCATGTATGTAAAGTATTACAAGCACAGTTTCGATAGCTGTGTGCTAACTAGACGAGAAAGGTCTCTGATCCTTACGTAGTTAAAGTTAAATGATTGCATCCTAAATTCCTCTTCACTGACGATGTCTTCATCGCTGCTGTCCTTTTCAAAATATTCATCTTCCACTCGATGGAGGTTTACGTGCTCGTATTTCTTGTGTGATTTTTTTATAATGTTGATAGATTAATACACGTTGAGTCCACGTTGATTGTCCACATTTCGCACATTAATATATATTTTTTTACCCCTGATCAATTTGGGAAGTTCAATATATGAACTACCCTTCACTGAGTACAGTTTAATAATGTTCACGTTCAATTTCACAAGCTTTACTAATCAATCTTTGAATAGTATGCAATGAGCACTGCGTTTAATTTAGAGCTCGAAGTTCGTGTAAGGCCTTGCTGACTTCTACTACAAGCAAAACTGTAGCGTCTTCTAGGAAGGTAAGAACATCTTTGTAAACCAGATTAGCAATGACACATCGGCGAATCCTGCTATCGAAAGCTTTGTTGGCATCAATCCCACATACATAATTACTCTGAGACACTCTAGAAGCTCGATGACGTTAAGACATTTTCGTTTTTAATTTAATTTTAGCGGTGGTCTACTATAGAGCTCCTCTTTAACAGTCTTCAAGCACAGCAGACACTTATTTCGTCACTTATTAACTTCACTTAACGGTACATGTAGTAATATTAGGTTTAATACTTTCTAAATAGTAAAAACTAGTTTCGCACGCTCGTCGAGAATCATTTTGCACTATGTTATATTAGTCACTATTAAAGTTTGTCACTCTGTCTCTAAGTTACTTTATAAAGTTTTTCACTGTTTTTATAATATAAGTCGCTACTAAAGGTTTTCACTGTGTCTATAAGTCACTATATTTATATACTTATAAGTCACTTAATACAAAATTTACTAGCTCACTAGGGATATAATTCACTAGAATTTAAAGTTACTGTGAAACTTCTTTTTCCCTATGTTTATAAATGACTGCTTTTGAACTGTTCTACATTTATTTCCCACTCGCTTACTATTTGCTTGCTTAAGTTGATAGTTATCGATTCACTATCGTGAATCAAATGTTAGAACTCCGCAAAAGCCCTGCTTATGTAGGCTGTGAAGCCACTCGATTTGTGGCCACAGACATTTCTATAAATGAAATCTCAAAGGTAACAGTCTCGCATGCGCCGAACTTTCTAGAAACTTTAATGAAACTTTCTAGCAGAGTCTATAGAAATCACATGCCTCATAGACATTTCTAGAAAATTTAATCAAGAGAATATCGAAGGTCATACCTCAAATGCATCTAATCCACGAGAAGCTTAATAGATCCTTCTAACAGAATCGATAGAGATTCAAACTATTGTAACTGTTTCTATCGAAGGTTCGATAAAGAGAATCTCAGAGGTCTCAGATGCTTCGAACCTTCTAGAAACTTCTTGTAGAATCTTTACGGACGCGTGCGTCAAACCTTATAATATATAGGTAGGGTGAGGATTCTAGACCATAAAGGCACAAATGAATTAAAGCAGTTAGCCATATCGAAGGTTTTCATACGAAGTCTTTCTCTGACCTTACTCCACAAAAGAAGTATGTCATTACGAAGATTCGCAAAGTTTACATCGAATTATGGTCGAGCTGGAAAACTGATTTGCAGTCTTTGTACCCAATCGAATGATGAAGATATTTGAGTAGATGTAATATATTAAACAGTTAATTAATTTTGTTTAAATCTTGCAACATTAATTTATAATTGATAAATTAGGAAAACATTTATTTACCTTTGATTTGCATCATATTTAATTTTCATTGCATTGCTCAGAACGGATGTATGATGGACTTTTTTTTACAAAATAATAGCATATCTTGCAGCGCTGGATATTGAGAAACATCGTTTTAAATAATTTATATTTTATAATGAAACTTATACAACCATTCAAAAAAGGAATGTAGTGTATACATTTTGAATGGTTCACCTGGTGGACAAACCTTAAAAATTTAATTTCCATTTAATTTAACTGATTATATACTGTTAAATAATAATGCGCATTAGTTTGTTCTGCAGAAGCCCACTCCGCATTCTTTAGCACCATGAGATCATACTGCGCATCCATAAGTTTCACAGAAGTCCACTGCGCAGCTCTGTACACTGCAGAACACTACTGCGCATCCTGGAGTGGCATCAAGCAGTTCTGCACATCCATAATTATTACATAAGTGGACTGCTCATCTCCATGTACTCTAAAATACTACTGCACATCCAAATGTAATCTTTTCCAATATTCGAGAAAGAACGGTTTCAATTTCTGGAAGGAGCTATTGCTTTCTAGGTTACCTATATCGAAACTTCTGCAAACTTTGATTGTTCCTTCTCGAATGTATGTAAAGATTACATCAAATATCAGAGATTCCATAAAGTTCGATAAAGAGATTCTGTATGCTTATACGAACTTGAATCAATTTATCTTCCTAGAATTTAGGTAGGAATCACATATCGACTGTTCTATAAATTTGATGCAAGCAAGAACGCTGCGTGCCTCAAATCATACAGAACCTTCGATCGATCTTTCTAGGTTGTAAGTATATTGGTTTTAATGAGAGTGAGTGGTCATTATGTTCAACTATATCGATTTCTCCAGAACTAGAAGATGTATCGAGACCACACGTCCGACTTTCTAGAAAAACATTCAATATCGATTGATCATCTGGTAAGTTTAACGACATAGAAAAATTTAAGAAAAATAGCTTCTAATGTTTAAGCTCTCTGGAAACTTCGACGGATAGATAATAATCATTTCCTTGTAATTTCCATTGTCACCACATAGATAAGCATTGAATCTGTTGGTATTTTCAGGTGAAAGTTTCAAGAAGCTTCGATAATCTCTCAGCTCAAACAGGCCAACTATGTTTCCAGAATCTTCTGGAACTCGAAGGCATCCCCCGATCCCACGAGCGCCATCTAGATATAAAAGCGTGTAGCCGCCTCGGTCGGAAAAAGAGGGACATATCTTGCCCACTTATTTATGGATTCGTGGCAGTCAAAGATCGACTTACCAACTGTCGGTAACTTACTGTCACTGGTTTACCGACTGAATTTCCGCAGAAGTCGCCTAGGTATACTACTAAAGTAAAGTCAAATTGAAGCTTCAAAAATGTTTGGTAACGATATTTTTTATCTAGACGCTTAATAATATTCACATCTATATATAAAATCGAAGGGGTTAAAACTTTCGCATTAAAATTTGTTTAAGGTAAATGTTTCTTATCTGCTGTAGCGGATTTATTCTTGCATTTGTTAAATTTCAACTTTCATTTTTCTTATTTATTACTTTACTAGAATTCATTCCACATATATAGTTTTTAGCTATGTTTCCAAAAATATATTAGACCACGGTTGATTAGAAATTTTTTTAGAAAGAAAGCAGATCAATCAAGATTTTTGTTTTATGTGGTGAGAATAGAGGAGCTGAGGGGTAAAAAATGATAAAATAATGTTTATCCGTTTACTCGATCTTGGGTTCGGTAAAAGAAAATTACATTTTTTCATTTTTAAATCATTCAACACAGCAGGTTAAACCTTGTCATTTAACAAGAAATACTTTTATCAACAAAAATTAGAAGAACGCGAACAGCTAAAAAAATTATATGGTAAAACGAGAAAAACTCAAATTAGAGACAAAGTTCATTAACCTAACTTGTTTTCCTTACACCACGAAAAGTTGTTCAATACCCCATTCTCTACCGAGCAAGTAATACGCTGACGCAACATTTATAAAAAAAGAGCTTGGTGAACATACTCCTGATGATTTGGATTCCTGATAATTCAGGAAGACTAAAATCAATAGGGTTGTTTCGAAAGTAAGATATTATTTTCCCAATAAATGCATCTTGTTATAGTTACTATTTTTACTATTTTTAATTTTAAGTTGAAATATGAATTTTTTATCACGATATCGATTGAAGGGTCCCTTTCCCGTCAAAGGGCTCGGATATTTCACTAATCATATCTCATGTGTCAATGATTTTCAAATATCTTTTTGTTTGACAATGTTTTGTTTTGATTAAAATGAAAAGAAAATGAAAGTCGAAAAATATTGTATAAAAAATGTCAGAATAGAGTTTCGTGAAAGCAAAAAGCGTAAATATACCGAAGATTGGATATATCAATGAAATGTATAAAGAATTTATTAAAAAAGTACTCAAATGTAGTCAGGTTTACTGAACGATTCGTAAATATGTACAATTTCAAAATGTGTTAATAACAGACGCGGATCCAGATAATTGTTCTGGAGGGGGCGGCATTAGCTAATTATGTATGTATGGATAAGTAATAAAATAAGTACTTCTGACTCTTATTTCAAAAATGAAACAGCAAAACCTTTTGTGTTGCATAAACCTTAAGCAATAGAGATATCAAATGAAAATTGTCCGAATTGACAGCAGACCGTGTTCTCACCTTTTTACCATGTGTTTTGTTAGTTTTCATCAAAACCGTTGTCATTGTTGACACCCAAGTGACACCAATTTGAACAAACTCAACATAAAAAAAAATTATAACGTACCCTCGGTTTGGATTAAAATTATGTATTAAAAAATTTATATTATCTAAAATCGTGAAACAACCCTACTGGTTTATAAATCCTTCATAAATGAGCATTGAACATCTACATCGAATATAAATTCAAGGATAGCAGGAAATTTACTAATCAAGACCACAGAAAATTCATTGTAGAGTGCTAATGGTCTCTAAAGAACTTTCTGTGCGTCACTTGTTGCATAATGTGCAGAAACGCGTGCGAGCTCTCAAGTCACTACATCAGCCCGTTGATACGTGGGATAGTTTGCTTATTTTCATTATCAAGAAAAAATTAAATAATTATACAGGCGAAAGGTGGAAAGAAACGGTCAGCCTAATGTAAGTTCCTACTTTATCACAAATGATATCATTTTTAGAGCAGCGATCCACGTGTTTTCTTTGCGCAGAAGAATACTTGCTTGTTTCATGCAACCAATTTTAAAACATGCTAGCTTAAGGTAGGTGTGATTTCGTTAAAAGAAACTGCAATTTGTCACAATTGTTTCAATCCAAACCATCGAACAATTGATTGTCGTAAATCTCCGTGCAGAAAATGACGAAAACGACACAATAGTCTCCTATATTTCAATTCAAGGGTACAAGAAAAAGATAAGTCATTTCCATCAAACTCTGCTACCACGCTAGTAAGCTTTCATCCTAGATTGCCATCTCAGGTACTTCTCGGAATACTAGTAGTCGAAATTATAGACAGCAAAGGCCAATATCGTCCATGTCGCGCTCTATTGGATAGTTGCTCTCAGTGCAATTTTATTACGCACAATTTTGCAAATTCTCTCAGTCTCAAAGAAAAACGCATAGATCTTCAATTCGAAGGCATGGATTGCCTTCAGACCCAAATTAAATATGTTACTTCCAGCAAGATCAAATCTCGTATCAATGAGTCTGAACTAGCAATTTCATTCTTACTTTTCAATGAAATTTTAAGTCAAATTGGGCTATTTCGAGTTAGTCGAAAATAAGCCCCTACTTTATTTTTACGTTTCTAAGACCGTATTCGAGATAACTCAAAATTTCTAATAAAAAAATTGCCTTTATTGGTTTAGGTCGGGGTGGCAGAGGATCACCTCCTTTAGGAAATCATTAAAATGTTTTCAGTTTTCGCTTATCTCTTACCGTTTTTAAGACAACTCAAGATTTGCTTTTTTTGTATTAAAAAATTCTTTTTATTGGGTTAGTTAATGCAGTTCGAAAACAAAACCCTTCTGCAAAAACCTAAAAAATTTGGTATAAGGCGATTCCCTTCTTCATAACCCTGAAAATGTTTTTTAATTTTCACGTATAATGGACGCTTTTAGAGATAATTAAAATTATTATATTTTGTCGAATTTCAAACTTTTGTTCACTGGTTTACGTCGAGGTTTTCACGTATCTCTCACCGTTTTTATGATAGCTCAAAAAATGTATTTAAAAAAAGATGTGTTTACCCCTCTGTAAAAACATTAAAATTTTTTCCGAAAGAGATACCCCTCTTTGAAATCCTTAAAATGTTTTTAGTTTTCGCTTATCTTACAGCGTTTTCAAGATAACTAAAATTTTTTTTTTTGTGGTATTTAAAGAACATTTTTATTGGGTTATTTTAAATTGGTCGAAGATAAAACATATTTTCAAACCCCTTAAAACCTACTTAGTTTTCATTTTCCCATGGGGTGTATGATTATCATCCCTCTCTGTAAAATCCGGAAAATGTTACCAGTGTTCGCGCATCTCTCACCATTTCCAAGATTACCTAAAAGCTTTATGTTTGGTTGGTTTTTAAATAATCTTTTTATTAGGTTAGTTTCCTTTGGTGGAAGGCAAACCCCGTTTTTAAAACCCTTAACATTTATTTAGTTTTTTCGTTTCTCTGACCATATTCAAGGTAATTACAAATTTTTATTTGTTTAAAATGGAAAATTTGTTTACTGATTTAGATTAGGGTGTCCAAGGAGAATCCGTCTTTAGTAAATCCTAACAATATTGTCAGTTTTCACGTATCTCTCACTGATTTCAAGATAACTCAAAATCTTTATTTTGTTTTGAATTTTGAAAACACTTCCTACCCTTTTGCCTATGTTCAGAAAAACTAACGATGAATTATAACTACCTAATTCATTGTAGTAATTATGCGAAAAAATTTGACTCTTTCGCAATTAAAACTTTGAATTGGAAATTTAGGGAATTTGGGATAAATAGGGTTAAGGGATTTCGCATAAAGTCAACCGAAATGCATGTAACATTACAATCGCGCTCGTGAGCGCGCATAATCTGAAAGGCTCTTGCAAGAGATTCATATACAGCGCCAAGTATATGACTGACCAATACGGAATCGGTTCTTCGCTTTTCTGCATTTCATTTTTCGAGATGGTACGAGATATTTCGATACTCGATACGTATGTTTTTTTAGTATAGGACTGTCCATCGCAGCACGAAAGGGAATAGCTTAGAAATTGTAAACTGTATAATTTACAATGGGAACACGTCACGTCTACATGGAGAAAAAGAAACGAGCTTGAACGATACGTGAATGGAATTTCTTTCTCCAAAATCGGTTAACGGTCATGATAGACGTGAATCACGCGAGCTTCAAGTCTTCGTCACGTCTTTCCGATACGTGTAACGCAGTTGGTTCGTTCACATCTCTTCGCACTGTTATTCACGCGTCTTAAAGACGTGAATGCAACTTTCGAGACAAATGTATCACTTTCACATTTTTACTCGTTGCTCAAGTCGAATGTCATACAATCAAAAGATTTCCGAGATCGCAGCTCTATGACGCGTGAAAAACAGCGCGAAGAAACGTTAACGACCCAACTGCGTTACACGTCCCGGTAAAACGTGACAAACACTCGAGGGTCGCGCGATTCACGTCTGTCGCGATCGGAACCGATTTTGGAAAAAAAACTTTTGCATTAACGTGTCGTTCAAGCGTGAAAAATAGCGGTGCCGCTCGTTTCCTTTTCTCAGTGTACCGGCTTGTAAGTGAAACCTTACAATTTGAAACAGTAATTTAAACTGTGTGTACCAATGCTATTCCATTCTAAAATGTCTAACATTGAAAGCTGCTTTATGAATTGCTACAAATGTTATTTCAACTAGTAAACTTTCCAAGTACCACCGCAGGTGTCTGTTGTAGAGGGGAGGTGATACCCCTACTTGGCGCGTCCTCGGGTGGCAGATAGGGGAATGCTGTTTGGAAACAGAGGTTAGGGTTAGAATAAAATAGGCCCAGCGGATCAAACACACTTAGAACCCCAAGTCAAGGCGTGAACAGCCGTGCCGAGGACTGAGTGGCACCAGGGAGGGATGTCTCGAACGGTGTCTCTAGGATACCAGGTCGGCTCCTAGAGTGTACAGACTTTAGCCCCACATGCTGGGCTCTGCGGGGCTGCATCTTTACTTCCCTAGCTACTCTCGGGATTATAATGGCGTCAGAAAGTCAAAAACTGAATGGGAGCATTTGTGAGGATGAAGAATTATGTCATTTTTTGTCGTCTTACCGGCGACAAAAAAGCCAAGAGGGAAGAAGAAGACTGCTAAAGCCAGATGCGAGGGCTTTCTCCTTAAACCATTGCAGGGAAAAACGTACGCACAGGTCCAAATCCTAAGATATATACAGGGAAGCATTAAACCAGAGGAAACGGAAACTGTTATTGCTTTGATCCGGCAGAAACTAAACGAATGTATCTTGCCCGAACATCGACGGAACACTAAGGATAGTAGCAAGTTTACAGAAGCCCGCATGAAAGTGCTTGGAGAAAACGGCTCGGTCCAGAATATGGTCCAAAAATTAATTGTTACTTAGTTTCAGCTCTTAATTTTTTAACAGCTACATTAAATTGGAGCAGAAAAAGAAAATGACAATAAATGTCTTCTAAAAAAAGGATTTTTTGTTTTAAAAATAACTACTTTTCTCGCAATGCGTTCGCTTTCGTTTACGAGTTCCCCGAAACTTCAAGCCATAGAACGAAACATCAAAGTAGAAACTCTTCGGTATGAAATTTCCTTTAATTTCGAATTTTGTTGATCATTTGGAATAAAGGGAGTTTTCAGACTCGTTCATTTTAAATTTGACATAAAAAAAATACAAGATGAAAATTGCGAATCCGCTACGACAGATGAAATTTCAATATATTTACATAATTGTCTAAAATTTGGTATAAGGATATTTTTGTGGTCGCTAATTTGAGAATTAAGCTTACAAAATTACAAAATTGTTTTTCTTTTTAATAAAGAGTGGTTTCTCTATAGAACTGTTACCCCGTCGCGGTAAACCCTGGAAACTACAATCGAATGAACTCTTGAGAGCTACTGACATTATGAAAAAATTCATTGGTTTATAAATAATTTACTAGGTCAAATTTGAAAACCCCTATGCCAATTTTTAGATAAATATATGAAATTCTCAAATTCTTCTTACAACGCCATTTTGAATTTTAGGTTATTTCGGCATCTAAACCATAACAATTTTTATTTAGTTGCTAAAATGCGTATTTGAATTCTAATTTTTCTATATTTCAAATCGTTGAAAAATAAATATAAAAAGCTACATAAAAAAATCTTAATCCACATGAATTACAAAAATTACCAGGAAATCTGAGCACGATATTTGTAGAAATAGAAGAATCTCACATCTTTTTGGGTATAAGGTGGAAAAATTACTCTTGCTTATTTTTAACTAGTTTCTGTAACTTAGCATAGAAAAGAACTTTAAACTTAGATTGGAACAGAACCTCGTAATTCTAACTTTGCAATAAGAACTTTGCATGAATCAGAAACTCAATGTTAGCTTAAAAACCACACTGTTCTATGGAGGAAACTAGTCAAACCAGAAAAACTAACGAATTTTAATAAAAATTGGAGGGTATACGATAAACATGTTGAGGTTTTAGTTTAATAGTAAAAAGTCAGGGTGGGAGTTTTTTGGCCGAAGGGTGCACCAAACTAGGGTGTCTAGCTGACCGGGAAATCTGGAGAAACCAGGAAAATCCCAAAATTTTATTTAAGCCTAAAAAAACGGGATGAAACCCTGGAATTTTATTTAGGAACGGGAATTTTGTTTATTCTAGCGAAAAATTGATTTTTTTCTACGTTGTCTTCTTTTTTTCCATTTCTCCATTGTCGGCAGTAGCAAGGTTCCTTTCTATGCTTATCCTGTTTATACCGATTTATGTAATTTTTTACATTCTCGACCTAATGAGAAGGTATCAGGTTTATGTAAAATTTTACTTACTCGATTTCCTGTGCAAGTGCAAGTACAAAATTTGAACATCGTACAACGTACGGCTATATTTAGTACTGGGAAGTTCGAACAATTTATCCTTACGATAAATAGCGGGCAGCGCTTTTATATGTAAATCATGTTAAAATTCCTATTTCTCATAATACGTTGAAAAAATTCGAGCGGGAAAAAGCCGGGGAAAACCCCGGGAATTGGACATTGCCTGATCATTACACACCCTGCAAACTTCAAAATGCATTGATATACAGTTTACGTTTAATTTAAAATGGAATTATGAAATAAAAATTATTTTTGGGGCGATGTTCGTGGGGGCTAAAGCGCAGGCTTTGGATCCACAGTGTTGGCTTGCGGGTTCGATTCCTACCTCGCACTCTGGAAGCGCCTCGGTGGCCCATGCGGTGAACACTAGCCTAGCAAGGGAGTTGTTCATCTCCAGAGAGTCGTGGGACCGGTACCTCTACAGAAAAAGGTTCTCTAAGTACTTAAGGCTTTTGCTCTTGTTGGTTCGGAATCAACCTTAAACTGTAGGTTCCCCTCATATCACCAAGTAAGTGTGTGGGAGGTGTATTAGGGACAGGAAAGAAGGTACAAGAAAAATGTAAACTGTTTAAAAATTAAATGCAAAAATTAAATTAAAAGTATATTTTTATTTTAAATCTTATGTATTTTAACAGAAAAATGACTTTATACGCACTTCTATAAATTTATAAGCCTGCAAATTAAATTATTATCAAATTTTTCAGTAAAAATTCATATTTTGATATTAAATATTGCCTTATTTTATTTCTAATTATTCAAGGCAAAATTTGGATAGACTGCTGTAACATCCTTAGTTTACTGTTCTAAGTTATGCAAAATTTCATACTTAAATATTCTTCCTGAAGGAAAATTCATCAGATATTTTTGAAATTTAAATTTTAAATTCTCTCAAAAATCTTAAATTACATTAGCAGATAGACTTAAAAGAAATAAACTTTAAACAAATAT
>JAAAKG020136511.1:0-13177 GCA_010014905.2 Druon quercuslanigerum
GTGGGTGTCCTGTCGCGTACATAAGAAGATGGAAAGGGTTCGTTGCTACCGCTGCTTAGGCTTCGGCCACATGGCAGTCGGTTGCGGGGGACCTGACCGAGCCAAGTGCTGCTGGAGATGCAGGAAAGAGGGACATAGGGCTGCTGCGTAAGAAAGTACGCCGCAACTGCACCTCTGTGCTGCTAAAGAAGCGAAGACCCGGACAGATCACCTACCGGAGACGATGAGGTGCTTGGCGTACAGGGAGGCAGCCTCGTTGAAGAAGCCTCACGGACGCACAAGATGATAACGTCGGTGGGCTGGTCCGACAAAAAAGCCCATAATATGCAGAAGGAGCCCAAGCTGGGAAAAAAGAGAAGAGCCGAGGCACGACTAAAGAATGGCACCCCCTGAAGTAATGCGAAAGCGATTTCGAAGGGGGGGGGGGGAATTATGCCAAGGAGAAAGGATGGTGGTTTTTAGTCGGTCGTTGGCAGCATGACTATAATGAACAAATTAAGATCTTAATGTATATTCATATATATTCAGATCATTGTAGTGATGCTGTCAATATCCCGACACTACCGAGAAGTGCGTTACCTAAATTACATAAAACAAATAATCCTTTAAGAACTATCATTTCTTTTCCAGGTTCACCGTTGAATAATATTTCTAAATGTATAGCTAAAACACTAACAAAAATTTTAGGCAAAACTGAAACCACATTAAAGATAGCTGGGCTTTTAAAAAGAAAATTGATAAAATTAACATTCCTGATGATTACACAATTTGTTTACTAGACATTGTTTCAATATATGCAAACTTATCCTAGAAATTAATTATAAATTCCATAATTAACACATGGAAAAAATTCAAACAATATACATTTTTAATAAAAAAACTTTAATGAACATCTCAGTTTATGCTTGGAATATATATAATATATATAATATATATATATAATATATATATATATATAATATATATATAATAATATATATAATACCCCGAAAGGGAAACGGCTTAATGGTGTAATAATAATAATAATAATAACATACCTCTGCTAAGTACTATGGGTGTATTCACTTTTTTTGTATTTATATATTTGTGTTTATTTAATGAGTAATTTTCCTTCACATAGAGGGAGGCTTTATTTAAACCAAGAATAAAATGGAAACTATAATTATTTTCCAAGTTCATGTTTCTGTCTTAACGAAAATCAGACTCCAACAAACGGTCAAGCATTGTGTTTTATTATCACGAAAACATTTTAACTTGATGTAGTGCCTTCTTCCAAAGTTTTTAGAAAATTTTAAAATTAGCGGTCCGGTTAAATTCCAAATTTATGGATTGTGACCTATGCGTTACTACAGCTTCTTTAAAATTATTTTTTTGGCTAGAAAAGACTTTCTTTGTCTTCCAGGTATTTACTTTGGTGGGAGAAAACAAAACTTCCGATGTGCTGGAAGCAATAGGGAATTTTCTAAGAAAATTAAACAATTAGCGGTCCCTTTAAAATCCTAATTTGTATATTGTTGCTTATAAATTACTTCAGCTATTTTAAAATGCATTTTTTCGTTTCTAAAATAGATTCTTTGGCTTCCAGATGGTTACTTTTCAGGAGAAAACAAAACTTCTAAACTGCTAGGAGCAGCAGGGAATTTTACGGAACGTTTTGAAGTTAGCGGTCGGGTTAAAATCCGAATTTCTGGATCGTAGCAACCACAGTAATATATGAATCTTAATTTCAGTAAAAAAAAGGAATTAGATTTTTCATTTCTGACAGTGATTCTTTGTCCTACAGGGAATTTTGTAAACAATTTCAAAGTGAGAGTCCGATTCAAATCCGAATTTATGGATTGTCGTCTAGAGATTCCTATATTTGCTTGAAAATTTCTTTTTTTCTGTTTAGAAAAGAAAAAAAGAGACAAACAAATTTCCAACATCCTGGGAGAAACAGGAAACTTCTAGAACATATCGAACTTCATAATAAGGTGGAAATCCGAATTTTCTGATTATATCCTATAAAGTGATACAACTTCTTTGTGATTTCTTTTTTAATATTATCATAATTTCGAAATAAAATTCATAAAAAGAAATTTATATCACACGTGTACCCAAGAAAAATGAATTGTAATGTGCATATGAAAAAGGTGGAGCTTAGTTATTCTAATTATGCTATTAGCTATAATGTTAATGCTTTAGTAAAAAAGGCAACTTTTGCATATTGTTGCAATCTTTTACTTTGAGTTTAATACTAGTTTTATTTTTTCTTTAATTTCGAAAGACATTAGCAGTAAAAGTGAATTATAAATATAATTTTCTCCATATTTTCACTTGTGTGGTGCAGTGTATGTACAGAAGTCGTAAAGATTTATGTGGCGGGCGTAAAGTTTTATATAATTTGGACACTTATGATTTGTTAAAACAAAATTTCTTTGTCTTTCAAGTGGTAAAAACTTATTATTTTCTGAAATTTATAACACAATTAACGAATGTTAGGAGTATTTTTTCAATGATATTTGTCAATTATTTAAACAATTTTCGTTTCTTTAAAAAACACTTTCTTTATTAAAATCTTGACATTTTACTACTTTCCGGAATAAATAACGCTGTTCATGAATGGTAAAGGTCATATTTTTATGTGAAAGGTAGGCTGCTATTATTTAAATATTATGCATTTGTTTAAATAATTTTTCAATGAATGGTAAGAGTTTGAAATTATTTAAAGAATTTTAACTTGTTTGGTTCTTTTTTTCCCGTTTTAAATCTTTAAAAGTTACTATTTTCTACAATTAATGACTCAAATAATAAACTTTAATTCTGATATTTTTTGTGGCAGATAGTTTAAAATTATTAATCGAATGTTTTACTGTTAAGAAATTTTCGGTAAAACTGTCACCCTTTCCAGCATATGAAGGGCTAATTTTATGGAAACATACACAAAAATAATTATTCACTTGTGCCTTTTCATAAAAAGGGTTGACAACATTCTAAATTTTTTAGATGTCTTCTATCATATCCTTATAATTTCTTGAGCTACATTTTCAGATGAACATCACTCCTATCAAAAGAAGCAAGTGAGATTAATTTTGTAAATAATTGCAAACTAACATTTATAAAAAATATCACTTATAAACATTTATTGCTTGCGATATTTCTAGAATATAATAAACTTGTACGATTTAAAAGATAAAAAAGTTATGTATATGAAAAGAAATTTTTGAATCAATTACAAAAATGGTATAACAAAAAATGTTATATTTGATATTCATAAGCTATATTATTCATCTCAAAAACAGAACCTTTTGATGATTACTGTGAAAAAAAATGGTTTAAACAAATAATAATTGTTTAAATAATTATAAATAAGTTCAAAAAAATACTTTTAAGGTTGTCACCCATCGACTAAAAATAACTAGTGTTCAAATGCTTTTAAAAAATAGCGTTTTTAGCATGTATTTTACATAAAACTGCTATTTTGCATTTTTGGCGGTATTTTCCGGGCACATTACAAGAAGGTTAAAGTGTTTAAAATTATAATTTGCTGGGTGGAAATTATTTTTTAAATATTCACTACTAAGAACTTAAAACTGTAAATTAATCCATTTTAAAACTTTCAAACTCTAGAGTATTTACAATTGAAATTTTTTGAGTTTGAAGAGATTAAGCGTTAAAATTAAACATTTAATTTTTTTTATATGAGAATTTTTATATTTAGAGCAATAAAAATGTTTCAGATTAAAAGTGATTGATTACAAATTATGCGCATAAAATAGAAACTTTTAAGGATGTCAAAATAAAACTTTTAAAATTACTAATTTAATGATGATATATATTCTAAATGTAATTATTTTTTTATATAATGACTTTGAATAAATATCCTGCTTAATTGAAAAATGCTGTAATACAATATTTTTAAAGCCACTCTCAATTTTCCAAACCCTTTCCAAATTAATCTAATAAGCCATTGCAAATTAAGATTGAAATGATAAAAATTTTGTTTTATATTCCTTTGTAATTATATTACAATACGCTCTAGCGAGCTCTCGGGTAAAGAAAGTTTTCTCTAAATCCAAAAATTTTCTTTCAATTTAGAGACATTTTTTTTATTTGAAGAAATAGATCTTTATTCCTAACTTTTAATTTTTGATTAAAAGCCTTGATTAAAATTCTTCAATTTTTTATGATCAAGACCAATCAATCATTTGGTTTGGAACAGGATTGATTCGAGGCTGTCCAGAGGAATGCGGCAGGACTCTCTTTTTGCAGACGGTTTTTTTATCTTTTATTTGTTCCCTTTCTTCTGAAGAGTTTTTGTGCCAGACTGGAATGATTAAGAGAAGGGTAGAAAATTAAGTCTTGAGTTTGAAGTATGGGCTGACATAAAACGATTTATTTGCTTCCTTCTGACAGATACTTTTTTCTTAACATTCGAAGTTGGATAACTATTTTACACTGCACAAAAACATTATTTTCAAATTATTTTGATAATTTTAGCTACTTAAGAGCAATTCTGTTTTGTACTGAGGTAAAAAGGTAAAGAAATTCTACATGCCTGCATCAATAAAAGGCTTTGTTCGCTAGAGTTTTCTTTGATGCATATTTTTATAGAGTCCATTTCACAGCTAATTTTTCAACGTTATCACATATCATGATTATATCGGACATATTATAGGGTGTATGTTGAAGAATAATCCACTATTTTATTCCACACAATAACGCTATTAGTACACTTTTAATTATTGTAAAAATATGAGTCATTTGTTGTTGGATTGTCATTTATTTATAGTGAGAATCTCAAGAAAGTAGGCCCCACTAATTCAAAGTACTTTGCCAATTGAGGGAGTAAAATAAAAACTACATTTAAAAGTAGTTTAAAAATATTGTGACCTACTGTTAATACATGACATAAAAACCATTTAGATGATCTTGGGTAATTTTCTTTTAAACGTTTTTCATTGTGTGGCTTTTTAATTACTTTAATGATAATTTTCTTATATCGTCCGATCATGATTGTATCGGGCGGTATTAAGTCTTCCAAGTAAAATCTACAAAATTAATAAGCATTTTTTCATTCGTGGACGTCATGCTGTAAGAAGAACATTTCGTAGAAGGAAATTCATAAAAATAAAGCTGCTATTTTGTGGTAAGTACAATTAATTAAGCATAATCAAAAATACTATAAAATTGGGAAAAATTAAATTTATAAATAAATTGGGAAAAAATTCTTTTTAATGAAATTAATGTTCATAACATATTGAATTCAAGAAGAAACGCTTGAAATTCCTGAGATTTCAGGTACAAATAAATTTTGTTTTCAACAAAATAGTTGAACTTTTAACACACTAGTTACATTTTCAAGCATAGAGGAAGAATTAAAAAAAAAGATCAATTTTGAACAAAACCATGACTTTTTTACCATCAATGATAATTGATTGTTTAAAATTTAATCAGATTGTGAAAGAATAGTGGCATTTTTAATTAAATAAATGAATTTTCAACTTACAAAGATGAACTTTTAATAAAAAAGTTAAATGTTCTACCAACTAAAGAGTTTCAAAAGAAATCCATAAATTTTGAATTAAAACAATCCATTTCAAAAAATTAAATTATCAAGCTAAAAGGCCTTTTTTTGAGATAAAAGTTGACTTCGAAAACGGTAATGATGAATTTTTGTCAAAAAAGTTTATAGTCAATCATGAAAAATGCATTTTTAATAAACATGATTATTTTTCTACACAAAAAGACGATTTTTCAGCAAAATACATGAACTTTGAACCAAAAAGTTTAATTTTTAATTTATAAAGTATATATTATCAACCAAAAATATAGTATTTTAATTTTTAGATAAAAAATAAATTTTAAACAAACAAAAAAAAACAATTTGTAATAAAGTAGTTAAATTTCTAACTATAAAGGCGAATATCAAAAACAAATGCATTTTCAACAAATTAATTCAACTATAAACCAAGTTGTTGAATTTTTAACCATAAAAAATCATTTTTACCAAATATTTGAATTTTTAACTAACATTTAATTTTTTGCTAAATAGGTAAATTTTTAAATAAATAGTTAATTGCAAACTAAATAGTTGAAGTTTTAACCAAAACAGATTAGTTTTTAATCAAAGAGAGTAATTCTCCAACAAAAAGACAAATTTCACAAAAAAAACGTTCATTGTCAACCAAAATCTGAATTTTGTAACACAAGAGAACAATTTTTAAATTAAAATGTCAATTTTTACTGTGTAAAATTCTTCAAAATAAAAACATGAAGAAAATAAAAAAATGAGTTTTCTTTGGGACAAAAATAAAAAGGAGAAAAGAAAAATGAGAAGGCAACAAACCAAATCCCATTCCATATCTTTTTATTTCTTTCATCTTTTTTATTTTTATTATTATCAAATCACAATAAATAAAGATTTGTATAAAATGATCACAAGCGTTTTGCCACTCATAAATCACCCTTATCAACGCAAAAAATTCAATTTAAAAATAAAAATTCGAGCAGGAAGGAACATTAACGAAACCACGATACTCTCCCGCTGATACACAAGAATCAGTTGCTGCCTACTCGAAATTTTTCTTTTTTGCTTAGATAAGGGTGCTGTATAAGAGCGGAAACGCTGGTAATTTTTTTTTTTAAATATCTTTTTATAATGTGTCATATAATGTGTCCCCTAAGGGTTTACATAACTTTGACTCCTTACAATATTTCCACTTATATATTAAACAACAAAAAGAAAATTTCAAACTTACTATTTACAAATATTTACAACCATTTACATAAAGTTACATAAAATTACACAAAAAAAGTTACACAAAAAAAGTTTACATAAAATCGAGCGAGCTGTCGATAGCGAGAGCGCAAGTGCAACTGAGAGAGAGAGAGAGAGAGAGAGAGAGAGAGAGAGAGAGAGAGAGAGAGAGAGAATAAGAAGGCAAACGCATCTTAGTCTACTTATGCTATTACATATCCATTACTTACCTTCTTTATTCTTTCATTCACTCTCATTCGCTCCCCTAGCACCCTCCAACTCCTTCATCCAATCTTCTCCTCATCCATCCTCCCCTAGAATCTTAACCACATTCTCTTGCCAGCCTCCTGTATCATCCATTCCTTTTGTACATCCTTCCCATACGTGCTCCCATGTTTCCTTCTCCCATTCACATATGCTACACTTTCTGTTATCTTCCTTTTCCCAATACCTCCCCTCCCTTACCTCGTTTCCCATCTTCCCCATCCCTTCTCTAAATACTTTGATAATCCATCCTTTTTTATCATTTTATACCATTTATTGTATTTTGATTCCTCAACCATCCGCCATCTTTCTATTAATTGTCTTTCCCTGTCCTTTTTTTCCAATTCTTCATAGTCTACTCCAGTCCCGTCTTCCATGTCTCTAGCATTTAAGAACTCCCTCCTTTCTTCTTCCCATCTCGTTAATTCTATTGCCTTCCCTCTCCTCTTTTCTACCTCCATCAAACACTTTCTCGCCAACTCCCCTCCCTTTCCCTCCCTCAGCTTTGTCTAAAATTTCCATGTCCTCTTTTCTTCTCCAATACATAACTTATCCATTGCGCTTCTTCCCTCACCATATATCCTGGCGTCCTCCAATCTACCCCTAATGTCCACCTTATATATCTTTTTTTTGTAAACCCTCAATATCTTTACTTTACTTCCATCTCCATATCTCTGCCCCATAACTTAATGCCAGCCATACAGTGTATCAAATAACCGCATTGTCTTTCTCCAATTTTTTTAACCTTCTTTTTCCGATTCCCCATATCTGTTTCATAACCCCTGCTGCTTTTTTTATCCTTTCTCTTATATGAACTCTATGATCTCCATTCTTTTGCAAACTATATCCCAAATATTTAAACTCCTTCACTTCTTCTATCTTTATACCCTTCCATCTCCATGTCCATTCTTTTTGTCTCCCCCCTCCTTTTTTAAACCTCATTATCTTTGTCTTTTCTACATTCAAATTCAGCTTTTTCCCATCCAAGCATTTGTCTAATCTTGTATGCAATCCCGCCATCCCTTCTTCATCCTCTGCCATCAGTACTATGTCGTTTGCGTATGCCAGTGTAAATATCTTTTCCTTCCCTATCCTAACTCCTCCCCAACCTTCTCTCCTCATTTTTTCTTCCAAGTCTGATATTAATATATTAAATAAAAGCGGGCTCAGAGGACATCCTTGCCTCACTCCTCTCACTAACCAGAAACTCTCTCCTACTTGATCCCCTACCTTTACCCTGCTTTTTGCCTCTCTAAAAATTTTCGACACTCTCTTTATTAATCCCTCTCTTATCCCCTTTTTACCAAAACTTTTTCTATCTCGCCTCGGTCTAATGAGTCAAACGCTGTCTTTGATTTCACTAACATTGCTATCATTCCCCCCTTTCCCCTTTAATCCTCTTATTTAGTAGATAGTTTAGAACATATATGTTGTCCATTACCCCTGTTTCTTTTCTATACCCTGTCTGATTCGGTGGCTCTATATTTTTTTCATCAACTTCTTTCTTCAGTCTCTCCGACAAAACAGTTACATATAATTTATACAGAGCTGGCATCAGAGTCACACCCCTGTAATTTTTACCTCCTCTCCTTTGCCTTTCTTTATTATTGGTATCACTACTCCTTCTTTCCATAACTCTAGCCACCCCTCTTCTCTCCATACTCGATTACACATTATCCATGTCCATTCCTCTAGTTCTGTCCCTCCATATTTCCATACTTCATTTGGAATCTCATCTATGCCTGGTGCCTTTCCATTCTTCAATATTCCTAATACCTTGACTATTTCTTCCCTTGTTATATCCTCTTCCTCATCTCTTTCTCTACCATATTTTCCCCCCTTCCTAACTTTTCTCTCTACTCCTCTTAGCAAATCCGAAAAATGTTTTTTCTATTCTACTATTTCAATATCTGGGTTCACTCTTTTTCTTCTTCTTCTTTCTCTATTGACAACCTTGCATACCTCTTCTTCCACCCTAGCCTTCTCCGCCTCTTCCTCAAACCTTTTATTCTCTTCCTCTTTCTTTTGATCACACAACTCAGAATACTCTTTATTTTTTCTCCTATATTCTGCCTCATTACTTTTTTCTTTTCTGCATTTCTTTAATTCATTTCTGACCTCCTTCTTTTTCTCTTTACGCTCCTCATCCCATCCATTTCTATTCCTCTCTTTACTAACTTTATTTTTGTTTGTGGACTCTAATCCTTTTTTTACTTCTACTATCATTTTTTTCCATCTCCACGTCCACATTTTCCTCCGCCATTTTGATATTTCTAACTATTTCTCTAAACTTTTCTTTTCCTTGCCTTGACCAATCCCCTTTACCTACTCTCTTTACTGTTGCCCCCTTTTTATGTATATTACAATTATTTTTTCTCCCTCTAATGTCACTAGATTAATTTTTTTAAATAGTTGAACTCTAGACCAAAAAAGATGACCTTTTGACAAATTAGTTGGATTTTTCACAAGATAATTAAATTTTTAGCTAAATTGTAAAATTACCAAGCAAAAGAGTTGAATTGCAAACTGAAAATATTATAGTAGACTTTTTAACCAAAAATAAAGAAAAAGAGTACCAAAAAAGATGTTTCTTCAACAAAAAATTGACATTTGCAACAAAAAAAAAGTTTTATTTAAAAATAGTTTGATTTTTGTATTGGGTTCTACCAAGCCAGTTTGAATTTATGGGAACAAATCAAGAAAAATGGGAAGTTTCTTCAAACAAGAAAAAAAAAAGAAAAATGTTTGAAAATAGAAGAATAGAGTGCAATTTTTTTTCTCGCGAAGTTCAAATATAATAATGGATAATACTAATATTTTACTTTAAAGGTGGTGCCATAAAACAAGGACAAAGAAAGTATTCGCCAAAAGTTATCTCATAAATGAAATCACTCAGAGATTTAGAAATTGATTTACATCTTTCTTCCAAAATGAAAAGAAACAATATTAAAGTATCCTCATGGAATGCAAATCTTCCTGAAGAAGAAATCGAAGAAGCATTGATTCGAGATTTGAGACCAATATTCCTAACATCTCGGTTTTTCGGACTTACACCCTTCTTGATAATGAAGACGAATCTAATATTTTCCAAAGTACTATCAATACTTTTCGGAATTTTCCACGCATTCTCCTATTTCTTTCTCTTCGGCCGGTTGCAAGCTTTTTACCATTACAACAATTTAGATACAAAAGCTAGAATTCTTTCAATTGCATTTTCGATCATGTCCAGTTTATGTATCCATATAGACTATATTGTATGCATTGTACGAAATCAAAAGCTAAATGCTTGTCTGAATCATATAAAGTTTTATGACAAGACTATGAAATTTGAAAATGAAAGTAAAAATAAATTTGTGGCTTGGAGTTGGATATTGATAATTGTGATTGGAATACTAGCTGCTTCTGTTGGAGTACTAACATATCAATTTGATGTTGAACCCGTGCACAATGCAATTTTTTATTGCTTAGGTTTCATCTTCTCGTCGATGGCGATTTTTAAGTTCCTCGTTGTGGTGGTGATTCTTCTTCTTAGGTTTCGGCATCTAAATCGCAGAATTATGAAAGGTTTGCATTTTGTCAATGTCTTTATTTATTTATTTTTGTTTTTACTTCATTATTTTGGGCTTTTAAAAAAACTACATCACGTTATTTTGAACACTTTTTCCAACCCCACGCTTTTTCGTCACATATCACATAAAACTTTAAGCTCCCAGGGTAAGGTTACTAATAGACCTGAGTCGCGTTTTAGTAACCTCCGGTTTAGCAGTTCCTAGAATTGCTGGCTTCGGATTGCTTCTTAATGCGCAGAGTGAGAGACGTTTGCAACTCTTGCCTAAAAAGTACCAAGAGCGTAGAGAAGAGGCGCATGCGCGGGTACTCAGGCGGATATTGCGCAATATTACGTGTCCTATTTTGAAACGCTAAAGACGGCCCTGGCTGTTTACATTTCTATTCTCCCGATTTAGTAATAAGTCTATTTGCAGGCAATCCCCGCCATTGTTAATAAACAAAGAGTTTGGTGTACGCAGATTAGGTCAAACATTTTTTTTCTAATTTTATTTAAAAGTCGCCTCAAATAAAATACAGAACATATGAAGATAAAATTTAAATAGACTTCACAGAAAAGAATGCTCTTAAAACAGGGGAAATAGGTTCTTTATTCAAAAAAACAGGAGAATAATAGTAAAATAAATTATTTTCAATTAAATAATTGTATAGGTAACATATTGAATAATCTATTACAGTCCTAAGATTTTAACCCATTAACGACCATAGCTATCAATTTTGCAACATGTTTTTGACCGTAAAATTTATGGGTATAACAAAACAATAAATAGATCAAAAGTACTATTCCTTATGTTTTTGGGTGAGCTGAATTTGAATCCGTGGTCAAAATTAAAATATTTTGACTTTAAAATTAAATATGGCAGTTTTTGCATACAAAAAAGTGAAAAATATTTTTTTTTATTTCTATAATTTTTTTCAGACATAAAAGGTGTTATTATCTTTAAATTTCTTCAACCATCGGTGCACAAAATTCTTAACCTTTAACAGAAAATTTTTATATACGTGCTTTTTCCGCCAAAATGGCGGACAAAATGCAAAAATGTCCCAATAACTGTTTTTTTCCATTATCGTTATTTTGCTCAAAAACTTCGAAATTTAATAAAAAGTTTCATTGATTAAAAATGTCTTAAAATTAACGATAGAATATTCTGAAATTTTTTCAGATTTTTTAGGAGGAATTTTTAATATTTTCAAAAAATGAAAAATTTGAAATTTGAAAAAAATCTGAAAAATTTCAAGAATATCTTTAAATAATTCAAAAAAAAATTTATTTTTGAATAATTTGTACCAGAGCCTATAGTTTTTGGGAAATAATTGATCAAACTTCATTCGAATTTTTTTTTAGCCGTTATTAGGTTTTGGAAATTTATTTTTTTATTTATTAATTTCCTAAAAACTATAGGCTCTGGTACAAATTTTCTAAGAAAAAAAAATGTCTTAGAATTATTCAATGAATATTCTTGAACTTGTTCAGATGTTTTGAAAATTTTTTTTGCAAATTTCAAATTTTTGATTTTTTGAAAAATCAACAATTTTTTTTAAACAATCTGAAAAAATTTCATAGTGTTCTATGGTTAATTTCAAGACATTTTTAATTCATAAAACTTTTTTCTAAACTTTGAAGTTTTTGAGAAAAATAACGAAGATGGAAAAAACGATGGTTGAAGAAATTTTAAGATATTGACGCGTTTTATGTCTGCAAAAAAATTATAAAAATATAAAAAAAAAACATTTTTTACTGTTATAAAATTGATGGCTTTGGTCGTTAATGGTTTAGGACGAATGACACTGCACTTTCACAACAATAGTTCAATTTTCAAGAAAACTTACCAAATTAATTTCAGATCTAAAATTTTAATTAATAAAGAAACAGTTGGAGTTCTCAGCAAAAGATTTCAATTTTTAACAAAATATTTGAATTTTCAACCAAAAAAGAATTTACTTCAATCACAAACGGTTACATTTTTAATCAAATAATCAAATCTTCAAGCCAAGAATAGTTAAATTTTCAACAAGAAAAAAATGAATTTTTAACCAAATAATTGAAGTTTCAAATTTTAATTAAATTTTTGTAAAGTATGACTGAATCCTCGATCCAAAAGGAAAAATTTTATGTCGGAAAAGACAAATTTTCAACAAAACAGTAATTTTCTTAACTAAATAAGTAAATTCTCAACAAACTTGTTGCATTTTTACCTAAAATAATAAGTTTTCATCAGAAAAATAAATTTTTTATAGAAATATTTAATCAAGTAGTTGATTTTTTCATCTTCAAAGAAGATTAATTTCCTAAAAAAGATGTAACAGTTGATATTTAAGTCTAAAAATCTTTTAATACTAAGATCTTTTTATAATATTCTATATTTTATATTTTCAATTAAAAAAGTTAAATTCATCAAAAAAATTAATTTTTACTTGAAGGGCTGCGTTGATAGCAAACAAAAATCAAATTTCTACTGAAAAAGATAAATTTAAAAAAAAAAGATAATTTTTTTCACCGAGAAGTTCATTTCCAACCAAGTAGTTAAATTTGCAAGTAAAACAATAGAACTTTTAAACAACAAAGGTGAATGTTCAATAAAACATTTGAATTTTGAAGACAAATAC
>JAAAKG020136512.1:0-13177 GCA_010014905.2 Druon quercuslanigerum
ATTACTCACGTAACTCATGTAACTCATGTACGTACATACATATTGTTAGTTAACTTTGATACCGTTTGATATATTCACAAATAATATATTCAATTTCGTACTATTTTTGACTTTGGACGACCTCTAGCTCCGCAGCAATTCATTTTGGGTGGTTGCGGCCATAAGAACTTTTGATCAGGACCTCAAGATCCATCATTTCTCGCAGTTTCGTCCAATTTAACTGAATATTTTGCCTATGTATTGTTTGCGGAGTTCTTTGAAACAAGTTGCAATAAAATTTTAACTTGCAAAATTTTCCGCCTAAAGCATACCTAGAATTTTTCTTTTAGCCACTTTACGGTAGGATGCGTATTTTACGTTTAAATCGTAACAAATCACATTGAGAACAAAGAAATTTAATTTATGGAAAAACGGCACAAGTTATATTAAAAAATGTAATGCCAATTTTACAATGAAGTCAATGAAAATATGTGTGTTTCAATAGCAATACATATTATGAATTGCAATAATATAGATTTATAAAAATTATACAATTTTCATCGTAGCCAAGAATAAAACTAAGTGGAAAATAACGAACTAATTTTAAAGTAATCATGAAAAAATAAAATTTGTACATTATTTTGCAATATCTAAATAAGCGGTACCAGTTCGAGGTGCAGAAATAAACATAATATACATTTCCTATAATAGTGTTTTACATAGCGTAGAAAAAATAGCATTTTAGAGAAAATCGTGTGTGAAGCATGAGATTCTTGATGAGAATATCTTCTTTAAAGCCAAAGTAGCCTTACATGCGAGAATCAAGATTAAGTAAATAGAATTAAAGAATTAAAGAAATGGAATTTAAAAAAGCTAAATAAATTTTTGGTCATTTATTGTAACTTACCACAAATTAGGCAAAGTACAATTTAAAAAATTTCTATAAATTTCCGGAAACTGATGGAAATTTTCGATTGTTTATGGTAATTTTACAGGAAAATATCGTAAAGTACCATAAACTACAAAAAATTCAACTTTCAACAATTTTATCAATTTCCGGAAATTTATTAAATATTTGGTAATTTATGGTAGCTTTAAGGTGATTTATGCTAACTTACCATAAATTGCGCAAAATTCAATTTAAAAATATCCATACATTTCCAGAAAAATATGAAAATTTTCGGTCACTTATGGTAATTTTACAGGTAAATATGTTATATTCATATTTATGGTAATTTTACAGGTATGTGCGCAAAATTGCCTTAAACTACCCAAAATTAAACTTTAAACATTTTTATAAATTTCTGGAAATGCAATAATAAAAAATGAATTTATGCAATTGTTGGTAGTTTATGTTAATATTACAGGTAAATTGTGATAACTTACCATAAATTGCCCAAAATTCAGTAAAAAAGTTTCTATAAATTTCCGGTAATTTATGGAAATTTTCACTCATTAAATGGCAATTTTACACGTAAATGTGGAAATATAGAACTAATTTAAAATTCAATTTTGAACAATTTGATAAATTTCCGGAAATTTAGGACATTTTTGGGTAATTTATGGTAATATTTCAGGTAATGTATGGTAACTTAAGATTAACGACTCAAAATTCAATTGATAAATGTCTATAAATTTCCGGCAATGTGCAGAATTTTCTGGAAATGTCTGGTAATATACGGTATTTTGATCAATTATATATTGTAACTTTTCATAAATTACCGTGAAATTATATTCTCTGGAACCAATATTTCCTCAAAGTTTTTACGGTGAGTAAGCGGATGATCGTAAATGCGAGCTCATGAATGTATAATTTTTATACCATTCTAACCTCAAAATCTCAACTTTGAAATGATTTTTCGGCTTTCTTGACTTTTCTCACTCGCTTCGCTCGTGCGAAAACCATCTCGTGCGCTAGATAATCACCTCTCACATACGTATCGAAATGCACTATTCTCATCCATATCTGACATCACTTTACACTCCCTAGGGAGTAAACAGTAGAAAATTAGCCCCGATTCATATAGACGTCCAATTTAAATTATTTAATGGGGTCGTCTAGTTACGCGCTCGATTTTCGAGCGTATTTTTGAGGATGGATTTCAAAAAAACTAAACATGATTTTGGGATGCGGTTTTTTGTATTATTTTCGTCCTTTTTTTCTAAAAATCGATACATTGTAGTTAATTATTCATAGACAATTGTGTCCTTGGGATGACCTCAACCGCGCCTTCATAAAAAAATTGTACCCGACTTTGTGGAAAGCTTTCTCAGGTTTGGCTAAATGAATCTGAAAAAACAAAATACTTCTGTATTTGGTAAAACTTTGGCTATGACCTGACACAAGCTTTTTAAAATAAGTTAAAAATTCTCAAAATTGTGGATGTTTGAACCAAAAAATCACATTTTTACCATTTTTTTTAAGCTAAGAAGGGCTGTCAAAACGTGAATTTTTTTTTTTTTAAAAGCTTGTGTCAGGCCATAGCGGCAACTCTGCTGAACAATTTGAAGTTTATAAACAAACAATATCTCAAATACTCTAATCAGGCCCTTGCCAACACTTTTGAAAAACAAGACTTTCGGGAAAATGCGTTTAAAGATAAACAATGAAATTAAACACGATTGGCAAAACTTACAGTTTAATCGGCTATGCCAGGTCCATAGAGCTCTCCTTCCTTGTTCTACGAGTCACATAAGTCAAACAGCTGACTGTTTTTTTTTTGGGGAATAACACACACACACATAGGATCACGAAAATCTATTGAAAAACAGCGTGAAAGTACAGAAAGTGGCTATGTTTGGCCACCCATATATCGTGAAAGATTCTGATTTTGGTTAAATCCTTTATAGGGTACATTTATAGTATCATAAAGATTCGAAATATGTAAAAAACAAAAAATCGATTTTTTGAAACCGCGTAAATAGACGACCCCCTTAAAAAAAATCTGAAAATTTTTGTGGTTGATTTTTCTTTTGAAAACTTCGCAAAGTCCATAAAACTAATAAAAGCTCAAGAAAATAAAAATAAATTGGGTCATTCTTCCCATCCAATAACTCCCTTGAATTATTGAGGCATGATTAAGCCACTGTTCACAACAACGGGACGAAAATGTGATAACCGTATGTGAACATTGATCCAATCTTGAACCACGTCTACCCCACTCTTATCCTATGCTTACTCCACACCTAACCGATGCTCAAACCACGCTTAACCCATTGCTGAGAAATGTTGAGCTATGGTTCACCCATTGAACATTTTCCACGCGGGAAGGCGTTACCATAAAAGCTAATTTATTTTATCAATCATAAAATGTTATCTAGTTTATGTGAAAGTATTATTCGACTGTGTACGCAAAATTCACAACTGAAAGTAATTTTCAAACAAATTTGCTAGTGCCAGCTTTATGTCAACTTACCGAGAATAAAATTTATTCAAACAATGTTGCATTGCCATCAGTTGCCTGTACACCCTTTAAGGTATATCAACACATTTTGAACAGAAAAATAAATTCTGTGGCGAATTTTTACCAGAGAAACAATTTCTTTTTTGTTTACAATGTTGTACACTATATAATTATTTTTCTGCTTTGAAAAAACGGATTAAAAATGTTTTAGTTTGAATACTTCATGACAAAAGGAGAAAGTTTCCTAGGCCATTTATAAATCTAAAAAATAAGTCTGTAAATAATCTCTATCACTGTTCTTGTACAATCAGTGTTCTTTTGTTTTACTTAATATTTATTTTCAAGTTTCAAATAAAAAAAAATGTTTAAAACCATGTTTTGAACTGTCAACACTTGCGAAATTATCTTTGATACTAGATCTAGCGCTCTAAATGACCATTTAGTTTCACAGAAAATTTAGACATTAATCAAAGCAATAAAAAAATGTTGAAGGAAATGCTTTACCATAAAAGCTAATTTGCTTCCATGCAAATAATGTTCAGAACAAATTTCTATAAAAATGTATGCCAAAAAATGTAATATAATTTACGAAAAATTCTTTTGCAAACTCAGTACCATACAATAAGACAAGCGTAACGAAATTTTCAGAAAAAAAAATTCTGACGAAAATTTGCAACCAATAAAAAAAAAAGTTCTTCTGTTTTTACTTAATATTTTTTGTTCTTAAAATTTCAAACACATTTAATTTTAAAAATCTTGCAGAAAATTCGGTGATGCTGGTTTCGTGATGCTATCTTTTCTTATACGCTCAACTTCCAGTTAATTCAAACCATTTGAAATGAAAACAGTTCAGTTACGTCAAATTCCCCTTCCCCCACCAATGTCTATTGGGGCGGAGAAGATGAGCGAGTGCCCTTTATACGTGTGCCTTGTGTCTCTGCGTCTGCACTGCTAAGTGTCACGTGTTGCTAAGAGGAGGGGACGTAAAATGTGAAATAACTGGGCGTTGCGTTTTGATATATCTGATCGTTGACATAACTGAGCTTTGACTTAACTGGAATTTAAGTGTATTTCAGTTAATGATAATCAAAAATATTATGAAAATTAAAATTTTTTTAAAATAAATCAAAAATTAGACTTTAAGCTTCCATATTAATAAATTTTAAGTGCCACAATAATTTATAAACTTTATTTTCTAATAATTCTGGTTATTAAGGCCAACCATCTTCCCCACGTCCCAAATTATATTCTGGTATACTTGTTTATACATATACACGGAAAATATAATATATGAGTCTATCGATACCAGAAGATTATTTCACTCAATGATAAAAACACAAAAACAAAAATACATTTGTCTTCTTTTATTCAGGAATTCTCACGCTTATGGGGCATTAATATTGTTTCCTTAAACTTACATAAATATTTTGTTCTTACATATTAAGGAGATAGTTTAAACAGCAACAGTTTTGCTACGGGAGTACCTTTTAGTGCATTGTAGAAGTCACGAATATTAAATTTTTATTCTATTTTGAATTTTCTGTTTGTCTGATGATTGTTTTTAATAATAAAAATTAGGAAGTGAACTATAGGGCTGTCTACAAAACTATTAGAAAAGTGAACAAAGAGTATCGAGGGAATTTCATATTTGAAACAACTTCCAGAAAGAAAGTTTTGTATACAGTGAAAAGAAGATTTCTGGAAAATTTTAGATACATTTATGAAAAAATAGCGGCAACATGTACTTTGAAAAACATTAAATGACACCGTAACGATTGCTCAAAGAAAGCCTAACAGAGATAATTCAAAATTCATAATCATGATAATTCATCATTCATAATTTCTTAAGAAACCATGATAAACAAATACCCGAAAACTAAAGGTTACGCACTCTCCCTCTTACCTGTGCTAAATAAAGAATGGCCCCGAAACTGCAGCACGTCCGTGTATGAAGAAAATTAGTGGGGTCTGTGTGATGACTATAAAAATCTAACGCCCTTCACTCTATATGACCCTAAGTATCTCGATCTAATGGTTACGTGCTTTCCCTCTCATCTGAGCTAGACAAGATAACGCTAAATAGGGTGTAATGTTGCGGATTTTTCGAACATTACAAATTTTAAATTAACTATAAATTTAAGGAAAATACGCTTACCTTACAACGAAAGTAAATTCGGCACTCCGTATTGTTGTATATATATTTTTTTATTTAAGCATTTTTCGACTATGTTTCCTTCTTTTTCTTTTACGTTTATAATATTGCTATGAAAGCCTTCGAATTTTGCGGTCTCAAGTGGAGAATCTTGAAGGTCCCAACAACCGTACATGGCGTCATCGACTAGGGTCTGTCGTCACCTCCGTCTTGGCGAGGTTTCTTCTGTCTTGTGACCTTCAGCGCACACTGCTTCTTTCTTTTTCTCCTGGATTCTCGTATCTGATTTCTCTCTATAGCCGTCCAAGATCCACGACATGTCTCTGGTAAAGATGGACCAAGGCAATTAACAGCTTAGTTATGGAAAATCTATGTAATTTCGCCACCTTGTATATCTTATTTTATTCCAAGCTGTTGATGCTGTTTCTCTTATCTCTTGTTTTCGGCGTCATGGAATACAAAACGTCATCTGCTGTTTGTAGCCTGGATCTATGTTCTCCAACTCTCGAACAGGTCCAACATTCTCGCTGGTCTCGACTTCCTAGGGACTCGGCCGCTTCTCGAAAATAAGGAAAGATTCTTGGTTGATGACTTGGCTCAGTGAGGCAAAAGAAGATGCAACGAAGAGAAGAAAAGGCGACAGAACAGACCAATGGAAATCGAGCTTTCTTGAGGATTCCTCTCTTGACCGTATCGATTCATTGCGATAAATTAAAGTAGATTTAAGCATATCATCCAGTATAGTTTGTGAACTTGAGGTGTGAACCGCGTGCTAGTCAGCGACTTTTTTGTAAATTGGTGTGATAATTTAGTCATAATAAATTATAATAAACGATAAATTCATCTTACTTAATCTTGCTTACATACTCATACTATTATATACATTTTTAAGTGCATTTAATTAGATTTTACTATATAATGAGTCTTTAAATTATTTTAACGGAGTGTCTAAGTCTGAAATCATGTGCCATAAACCCTTTATTTTATCGAAATTTGTGTTAAATTATGTAGTCACCTCTTAATCATGTTGTTCAGATCACTCCTCCCTCTCATTCCGATAATTGAGCAACTTAAATAGTTTTACCTAAATATTTTACAAATTTTACCTATTTTAAGAAACGCCCCTCAAGTTATATGATTAAAGATCATTCACCTTTCCCCTATACGTACTGATATCTTGCCTAAAACAAAAGGAAAACATATTCTGAATTTTAAATTTTACCCTTTGAAATTGGATAATTTTCGATAATTTCCTCCATTTACATTTTTTCCAAATAATTGTGTAACAAAATCTTCTGAATTTACGTATAAATTCATTTGGATCTTACTTTTTTTTTTAAACTAGTTTTGCCAATGAAATGAACCCCAACCTTTCTACTACTATCTTTTCTCATATAAAGGCTGAGCTAACTGTCCTAATGTTTTCTTTTAAGTTAAATTTATTCTAATTTTTTATTCGCGTTTGTTTTTTTCTCTCACTATCGATTCTCGTCCATGTGACGTATTTAGGAATTTTGCAGGGTGGAAACTGTGGGGTTTGAAACTGAGAGTTCCATATTCTTGAAGTCTAATTTATTGTTTATTATACGTTCAAGTTATCTTCAGTAAGAAGCTTACTTACGAAAATTATTTTATATCTGTTCAATGCAACGACTGGCGCCTAATTTAAAATGTTGTGGTTTATAATAATTCTTGTCGTTATATTTGCAGCAGTGTGCAAAATAAATGGCAAAATTCAGATAATTAATTCTAAATTATTTTATTTTCATATTTAAGGCACTAATAAGTTAACAATCTCTTGCTATGAAAATAGGAGTCAAGGAATTTAATGATATTGGCATTCCGGTCTGTTTATCTGTACACATGTTTTTTTATTTTTTTCTGCCCGCCTTGGATTAAAATAATTTTGACCTCTATGCTATTATTTCTCGGCTTATATTCATTTTTTACACGACCTACAATTATTAAACTCAATTGCAGCACTTTCGAGACGCTATACCCCCGTTTTAATTTTATTTACCGATATACCTTGGAAAATTAAAAACTATATCAAATAAATGAAAATAGGAAACCCGTTTCGTGTATTTACGACCTGAATAACGAAGGGCTCACCGTAAAGTTAGAAATCAGAAACCTTCCAATTATTGGAAATTTCGCTGTCTTAAGCGAGCGACTGTTGTTCGTAGTGTGTTTGAATTCCAACCTCCCTAGTTGAGCAGAAATCATCTCTCGCGGAAATTTGGAATCAAGCTAAAAATGAACATTCTGCGAACCAGTTAAATAGAGACTCTCCTTCACCAGAAAATTTTGACAACCACCCGGGTAATAATTTTGAAATCAGACCGGTAAGCGTCGCTTCTCAGAGTGAAATAGACACTTGTTATTTTGAATTGATAGAACGTCTCATAAATTTACACGAGGTCCCTAATTATTTCTCTGTAAGCGTTAACAGTAAAGTATAACGCGGGCTAGAATCAATCTTGATAAAGAAACACGTGTTGCTGATCGTTATAGCGAGTCCGATGAATTTTAGTCGAGTCGGCCGAACGTTAGATACGCCCCCGAGTCTGAATTAAGTCATGATAGGCATGCGCGTAGCTGTCGCAGTACTCAACATTTTTCAGATCCCTGCAGTGACCGGGACTCAAACCGTTCGAGCACAATCCCTACCAACGCGGACCGAGTACCCTGAATTCCTCTCGCCGTTCACAGGTAGCGTTTGCAGACGACACCCATTCTTCCCATTCCGACACTCGTCGATCCCGGTGTGAGGCACATGACACCCCCCCCCCCCTGGAGCTAACCGTCTCTGCACGTATGAGGATGATCGAGAGTCCAACTTCTTCGAGCCATACCCCAACTCTCGTAGGTCTTACGTTACCAGTTTCTCGCGTCAACCACAGCCAGCCTTCGAGGACCCCTACCACGCTTACAATGACTTTCGTCGCTCCCTTCAGGACAGCTATGCCTATCTTTCTTCTGGTCCAGCCCGAACGTTCGAGATAATGCAAAAATGGAATATTAAATATTCCGGGGCACGCCATGAAGATTCAGATGCATTTCTGATTACCATCAATTCGCGGCGGCTTTCAGAATCAGGTTCGGAGATTCAGATTTCCAATTCGAACTGAGACAGGAGATTTATCATAGGACTGAAGGTGAAAAGAAATCTTTCTCTGATTTCCTAACATGCATGAGTGCCATGTTCGACAAATTAGCCCCTAGGTTTTCGGGATCTGATGAGATTAGCTACGCACACAGGAATTTTTTACCTAGGCTACATTTAGCTACCTGTAGGAATTATATTCGAGATTTCGCTGACCTCTAACATGTTGCTAAAGTCAATAGACAAAAACGATTATAATAAAGGAAATAATAGAGTGAAACCCCAAAATAATCCAAGTGCCCCTTCTTTCGATCCACAACCATCCACAGCTACCGAATTTAAATCAAAAATTCAAAATTATCTTTAATTCTCCTGAGTAATCCTTTTCCAGGGGACTTAGGAGATCAAGAACAATTAATAATCGCTTATTTAAATTTAAATACTAGAGAAATTATTATATCTCCTAAAGAGTCCTTATTGCTTGACAATTCCGTTTTACCGACCTCTGTCTCGAATACTGTAACCTTGGATTATAACGCTTCTTTACCTACCCCATATACGAAACCCAATTACCCAAGTTTAGAAAATATTAACCATAACATTGATCTACCGGAAACTTCTTATGAAATTCTTGCAGTGTAAGCTGATACCAACACCTCCATCCCTGTATATAATCTCTCCAAACTTCCTAATTGTCCCTCTAAAATTTTGGGCCCTCAACGTTTAATGTTTTTGACTTTTAAAATCGTGGGAAAACCGATTGAAGCCCTGCCCGATAGTGGTGCCTCTCGTTAATTTTAAGGTTTGAATGGCTGCAGAATGATTAAAGACTTAGATTTCAAAGCAACTCTAGCCAGGTTTATACTTTTGAGTTCGATAAGAAACTTCCTGAAAGCTTTAATGGGCTTAGAGAGCTTACAGTTAAAGAGGCCGATCTGCTTCAGAAATTTTAAATACGCGAACTACCGGAGTCCACGGGACGACCCGGTTTAATCAATCTCTTTTTTGTTACAAACGGATGCAAACAACACTGGGTTAGGAGTGATTTTAACTCAGTCTATTAATAATGAAGAACACATCTTATTTTTGCCAGTTATAATTTAACAGATGCCGAATTTAGAAGGTTACAGATTTATGGTAATCACAGACCATAGTAGTCTTCGCTTGCTTCACAATTTGACAAATCCGACCGGACGATTGGCAAGATGGTCGCTCTTCCTCTTGAAATATGACTTTGATATTGTGCATAGACAAGGTTCCGTCCATCATGACCCTGACGCTCTGTCCCGAATGTATGAACTCCTAACCCATGAAGAAATCTTATCGATTAAAGACCCTACTCCTCCTTGGTATGAAAGAAGATTCCTTGTGGTATTTGATTTCCCTGAAAGATTTCCTAACTGGAAAATTCGCGACAACAACTTATATCATTACTGAACCTATCCTTTGAAAAGTGACTTTGTATATAACCTAGTCGACTGGAAGTTAGTACCGTTTGACGATGACAAAGAATCCGTTTTGATAGAAGTCCACGATGACCCTTAATACGGCCGTCCAGGCACCCAAAAAACTTACGCGCGCGTTACCGGAAAATACTATTGGCCTGCTTATTATAGAGACGTAAAAAATATGTGAATCAATATACAACATGTCAGACGTAAAAAGTGGATCAGCAAGCATCAGCTGGTCAAACGGGACACCGCGTGGTAGAAGAACCCTGGTTAGTAGTAGCTGCTTATCTAAGATTTATTCCTAGCTTTTCGAAACCTTGGTAGAGACCCTCAACCGAGTATATCTTATTTTATTCCAAGCTGTTGATGCTGTTTCTCTTATCTCTTGTTTTCGGCGTCATGAAAACGAAAACGTTATCTGCTGTTTCAAGCCTGGATCTATGTTCTCCAAATCTCGCGCAGGGGTACATTTGGCCAATCTCTGTTCTTAACTTCCCAAGGACTTGGCCGCTTCTCGAAAGTGAGGAAAGATTCTTGGTTGATGACTTGGCTCAGCGTGACAAAAAAAGAGATAACGGAGAGAAGAAAAGGCGACAAGGCAGACCAATGAAAGGCGAGCTTTCTTGAAGATCTCTCACTTAACCGTAGCGATACAAATTAGTCCTCTATGCAGGACACTTATTACTTCTCTCATGAATCACTATTCATTGCGATAAATTAACGTAGATTCAGACATATCCTCCAGTATAGTTTGTGAATTTGAGGTATAAACCACGTGCTGATTGGTGACTCTTTTGTAAACTGGTATGATAAGGTAGGATCTTAATCCTTTTCGATGCTTTGGCCAATATATTGATTTATTTTACTAGATTTATCTTTATCGTTTCTTGAATTTTTATTTACTTCTTGTCAAAGTTATACTATTATGTACATTTTTATGTGCATTTCATTAGTTTTTATTATATAATTAGTCTTAAAGTTATTTTAACGGAGTGTCGAAGTCTGAAATCATGTGCCATAAACCCTTTCTTTTACCGAAATTTATGTAAAATTATGTTGTCCTCTATTTTCGATAATTGTGCAACTTTTACATAGTTTTACCTGCAAATTTCAAAATTTTTCTTGGTATTTATTATTAGATAATGTAAGGAGTACTTAAAAATTTATTCTGTAAAATTCTGTTTGAAAAAAATTCCTAATTTAAACCACGATTTATATTTTTTTAATTAGTGTGTAACGTCGGCTTTTGAATTTACCAATAAAACCGTTTGGATCTTACTTTTTTTTAAATCAAGTTTCGCCAATTAAATGAAACCCAATAACTCTACCACTACCTTTCCTCATATAAAGGCTGAGCTAACCGTTCTCTTCAAGTTGTAGTAACTGCGCTAATTTTTTCAATACGACGATCCGACAAAAGTCTTGTGAACCTTGAGGACAGGGAGCGACCCACGAATAACCGCCTTCTGCGTTTTCCCCGCTAGTGTTTGGGTATATTTTTCACATGCAGGGATGCTTTTCAGGCTATTAACCAGTGAAAGCTTGGCACCTTCAAGAGTACCGATGATAAGGACAATGAAATCAACAGAATATTCCGGGTACAATCATCGCAAAACAATCTCACTAGAAACTTAAATATTTGGTTTTACTCTTAAAGCAGTCCCCGGGCTCATTGCCCAGAATACACGGAATAAAAGCGTTTGAGACTTAACTATGCACGAGAGTCGATAGGTTCACTGTTATAAATGTTTACAATTTTATTATAAATTTACTATACATTTTTATAGTAGAGCTAAGAACTCAGTCTAGGAAATAGTGATTAAGTTGCTGCGTAGTAAATTTAATAAATATGCATCTTGATCAACTCTTAGAAAAGATAGTAATTTCACTTTTAAAAAAATAATAAAAATAATGTTGGCAGTAATGTTCAATTCTAAATAAAATAGCGTCATATTTTTTATATTTAAGCATAATTTATACTGGTTTTTAATTGGAACAGTTAAATTAAGCGAATAATTTAGACACCTAACCTATAAGCAGCAGTACTCACGGAAAATTATTGATATTTACAGTGAATTTTCATGATAATAACATCCGTACTTTGAACTTTGATTATACTTACGAATTTAGTTGATGAGTTGTAGGTTATCACTTTAGTTTTCAATTTTGGAGAAGATTTGGATAAAGCACTTTCAACTTCCACGCACTCCATTTCACTATGCGTGTATATTAATTTTGCAAGATAATGGTATATTAAAACATATATGTATATCGCTTCCATTTTATTTTTAGTAAAATGGCTATAGAAATTTCTAAGAGTGTAGCGCAGATTATTCACCAGGCCTGAATTTTAAAAAATGCATGTGGAACAATGTAATAATTCAATTTTCTCCAATTAAAAGCTATTTGGTCAAATATTCTTTACGAGACATTAATCTTGAAATTTTCAAATTACTATTAAAGTTGAATATTATGCAACTATTTTAACATTATTATTAATTGATGATTATGATTTATATTTTTTCAAATTTTAGTCTATATATAAATTTTTACTTAATTCTCGCAGTGTTTGTTTTGTAATTAAAATTAATATTTGAATTTTTTAATTTTAATCAATTATGAATAAATAATAATAATGTAAGAATATTTACATGCTATTTTAATCATTTATTGTCTGTAAATATTATAATCATTATTTAAATGGAAATATCAGAATCTCGATTTGCACTTTCTACCAAAAGAATACTCGAATTTACGTCCATAACTCAAGCATTATACATTTTTTGGCATTAATTATTGCTTTAAATATATTTCAAACTTCCTAGATAAGTGAATAGTTAAATAAAATTGTATAATATAGTTTATATTCTTAAAAATTTGAATTTGTGCGTTTCGTCCCGTGCATTTAATTGAATCTAGGCCTCGTGATCCATCATCGCCACGTCCAACATTCAGCACATTTTCAATTCACTGATGCAGGGGACTGAATTATAAAAACATTCAAACACGATTCAACGTGACTTCCAGCAAATGCATGTAAATTAAAGTTATCTCAAGTGACTTCACGTCACTTCGCGTCACTTCA